>JAMAKR010000024.1:541623-724937 GCA_023628425.1 Chaetomiaceae sp. PYS4301M
CCCGCCCCCCCCCCCCCCCCCCCCCCCCCCCCCCCCCCCCCCCCCCCCCCCCCCCCCCCCCCCCCCCCCCCCCCACACAAGCCTGGAAAGGGGTCAGATGAGAACTTACTTGCTACCTCTTTCTGAAGGGTTGCATTGCAGACTGATATAGAGTTCCTGGTCGGCCGGACCCTAAGGCGGCCGCATGCAGGTTGGCGGCTTGAGCCTCGAGGGCAACCGGACAGCTACCATTTTTTGTGGCATTCGCACCGATGTCTAAAGCACCTCCGATAGTTATAATTAGCCGCCCGTTGGCAAGCTGCATGCAGCATGAAACACTGCATGCCCCCCCCCGCGCCCCACGCAGAGGCTCAAACCAACAACAGCCAGACCCGACCCCTCGGCTCTCCCCGACCAACCCCCTCCAAGGCTCCAACCAACCGCTCGAACCAGTCACGCAGCACATCCCCTCCATCAACCAACCGCCCTCCATTTTTCTCTCTGTGATAGTTCCCCCAGGAATCAAACAGCCACTGGGCGTTGAGAGTGTATTCCCCTTCCCGTCTTGTCGCCGAGACCTCACATCTCAGACCCCCGCCCCCGGCTTTGGACGGACAACTACCTAGCACAATGCCGATCCCCAAAGAATTCAGGTTCTGGTGTACTGGAGGACTTGTCTATCCCGGCGGTCCGAGCTATCGGCCAATTTGCGACACTGACCGGCGGCGCACCGTCAATGTCAAGATGGATGGCGAGCAGGACTCGGAAGACCTGTTTCTCGAACTCTTCCAGGACTTCAACTTTGCCGAGACACTGCCTCCAGACGTGACCATGATTCATCTGGCCCCCAATGGGGACTTGCTCTCGGTTTCGACCAACTATAGCGAGGAGCCAACCAGTGACTTTGACAACCCGAGTGAGACGGTGCGCTACCCCGACTTGAGGCTCTTCCAGCCGCTGAAGGGCGTGCAGACCATTTCAAGAACGGGTCTGCGAGAGCTCGAGCGCCTCGGGGTCATGGTCGACCTCGTCTCGTACCAGACCGGCACGGAGCCCCCAGCATCCAGGAAGGCCGTGTTTAAATACTGCTGGCAGGAGCAATTTCTGTACAAGTTATGGGACGAACTCAACCTCTGGATGCGTCTCCCCAATCACCCCAACATTGTCCCCTTTGACCGCCTCGTGCTCGACGAGGTGCGAGGCGGCGTTGTGGGTTTCACCTCGCTCTACATCCCCGGCGGGACTCTACAAGACAATGCCTCCCGCACCTTCAAGCTCAAGTGGGCAAACCAGCTCATGCAACTGGTTGACGATCTGAACCTGCGCTATGGCATCGCCCACCAGGACCTCGCCCCCCGGAACTTGCTCGTCGATGAAGACGCCGACAACATTGTCCTCTTCGATTTCAACACGGCTGCGCAGATTGGCCGTAATCGGGGTCCTCGGCATCTGTTCTACTGGTATGTTGCATCTACACATGTATCTGCCACAAAAGTGCTTGTCTCGTGTGCTGACGTCTCCGATTGCCCCGACCAGGGAGGCACGCAACGATGTCAAGGCCGTCGTATTCAGCATCTACGAGATTATCACGCGCGACTTCCACTTTCGAGAGGGTGACTGGACCAAGCTGCACGTCTCGATGGTGCAGGACATTCCAGACTGGGTGCCGCACGCCGGCGTCACGCTCGACCATCCCGTCGCCGACTACCGCGCCGCGCTAGACACGTGGTTGAAATCTCGCGAGGAGGGCAAGAAAGTCACCGTGTACACGGACGCGCCCGAGTACATTGACTGGCCGGTGCTGGAGCAGGAGCCGGTGTTCGAGGCAGTCGGCCCGGGCGGCAGGGTGCACAGGTGGATGGGCTGGACTGAGCCTCAGCATCAAGTCCTGGCGAGGGGCGAGAAGCTGGTGGAGTGGGTGCGGCCGCTGCAGAGTAGCTTGAAGGGGGACTACCACCTGCTCGCGTCAGGCAAGCTGCTGGATCCGCCGTCTGACTGAGAGGCAGATCAGTGCAAAGACGGGCTGATGATTAAACCGATTGATTACTGTCAATCCAACCATTATTAAGAGCATCTCAACGGCATGTCACACGAACCCTTGGTGATATCGTTTATTCTTGAAAGCAGCGCAGAACCAACGATGGCGTTGGGAGTCCTAGATCGGTATTTATCATGAATGCTGGTAATATTTATATTTGAGCGACGACAGCATCCTGGATAATTAATACGCGACGAACACACGCGTTCAGCATCTCGGAAGCCAGACCTTTGTAATACTCTCTTGACGCCTGTGCGGATACTACTATCGCGTCAATTGGATGGATGAACGGTCCCTCCTAGGTTTCTGGGCTGGATCAGGCTTCTCGGGGAACTGAGGGAATTTGAAAATTCCCAACTCTCCAGTCAATTCCGGATCTGGTTTCTCAGCTGGTCGACAATGCAACACACCAAATTACGAACTACAGCAAGGCAAGGTCATCAACCACTGGACCTTACTCCGTAAGAAAGGCAGAGATGACCCACGTGCCATGTAACATTCCAGGTTCGCCCTCAGGTTCATCCCTGCCAGTCAGTGGCCGCCTTCTCACTCAGCACACCAGCCACCATTGCATTTTAGTGTTGGTACGAAGTAGTTAATGTGAATAATAATATGTAATATTAAGCCTGCGCCCAGAAAGCGGGCAGCCTGCCAAGGGGAGCCAAGAGACAAGCTGAAGTCTTGCTGGACGCCATGAGTGGTCAGACGCAGCCACATGTTCGCAGGTGGTGTCCCGAAAGCAGCCACGACTGCGAGCGGGCAGGGGCGCGTCGCACCACGGCTGCCTCATTTCGCGTCCGGAGCTTTGCACCGGCCTGAGCTGGAGCAAACTCGGAACGTTCCGGCCTATCGGAGGCCGGCACCAGGCTGGATCGGGCAAAGCGTCTCAGCCCGGCGATGGAGCCCAGTCCAGGCCACCGGGGAGCAGGGCACTCTCTTTGACAAAGGGGGCGGAGTGCCTCAGCACCCTGAATCTGGGCCTGGAGGGAGGGCGAGGTAGATCCACCGGCCGTCAGCCCCAGGCACATTGCATCGCCGAGACATCGAATCAGGACCCCTGAGACGGGAAAGCAGCGCGCAGCCATGACGGGCCACGACAAATTTCGGTGGGTGCTGGCGGGCAGGATGCCTGATTCCGCATGGGCAGGCATGGACAGGCCGACAAGGCACCACGCCAGCCCAGAGGAGAGGAGATTTAAGTCCTGATGGGCTCCTCGACAATATCGACTTTTTGTTTTGCTCTTGAATTCTCCATCTCCAGTTCCAAGTTCTCCACAGCCCGTTGTCGCCCTTTGTCTCCTCTGCTCCAGTTTCCAGATTGGATTCCCTACTCTGTCCATACATAGAGACTTGAAATTCCATCCATTGGGTTTATCAGAGTCTCTACGACATTCAAAATGCACTCCCAGACCCTCCTCATCGCTCTCGCCGGCGCCGCCTCGGCCAACCAGCTGCTGCCCGGCCCCCACGCCGTGCGACGCGCCATCCAGGCCCGCCAGACGGATGAGAGCGACATTACCAAGTGCCTTGACGCCATGACGTCCCTCATCAGCGACATGCCGCCCGTGCCCAGCGCCGTGACGGCCTTCGCCGCGACCCAGACCGACCCCTGCAACCTGTCGATCCCCAAGTCCATCGAGGCCGCCTACTCGAGCTACGAGCGCGAGGTCAGCTCGTGGTACAAGGCTCACAGCGCCCAGTGGAGCTCCGCCCTGGCCCAGTGCCCCAACGCCTCCTCCGACTTTGGCGACTTCACCAGCAACGACGGCTTCAGCTGCTCGACTGTCGATTCTGGCAGCGGCGGCAATAGCGGCTCGCCGACGACCGACTCGTCCGACAGCGAGACGACCGGCTCCAACACCGAGGCGACCGGGTTCAACACCAAGACGACCGGGTCCAACACCAAGTCTAGCTCCGGCGCCGGCTCCACCGCGGGCTCGAGCTCCGGCACTGGGTCTGGCTCCGGGAACGGGTCTGGCTCGGGTTCGGGCTCGGGCTCCGGGTCCGGCTCTGGCTCGTCGACCGGCGGCAACACCAACGGCAACGGCAACACGGGCAAGAGCGCTGCCCACCGTGATACTGCCCTCGCTGGCGTTGCTCTTGTCATTGCTGGCTTCCTCGGCGTGGTTGCCGTCCTCTAAGCAACGGACAGGATGATATGGAGAAGAGAAGATGGGTTGAAGAATGTTTGGAGATAGATGTAACATGGACACACACAGGGCTGGGCGAAGATATCAGGATGTTTTGGACAAGGCAGACACGGGGTTTGGGCGCACACATATAATCGTTAATTGAACCTTGGATAATACCTCTCATTCCTCAGCTCCGCATGCTACATGTACTGTTTGTCGGTTCTAATCTCCACACAGAAAAACATCACAGCTTGCTGTCCTTCCATACCGGCTTCCTCTTCTCGACAAAGCTCCTCACCCCCTCCCTCATATTCTCGCCGGCATCGATCCGCCCATACATGCCCCTCTCCAATACCTCGGTCCCGACCTGCGGCCCCATGGGCTCCCACCCCAACATCAACCCCTCCCTCGACGCAATCACCGCATCAGGCGAATTCCCCGCGATCTCCTCAGCGATCCTAATCGCCTCCTTAACCGCCTGCCCCTCCCCCACCACAAAATTCACAATCCCCCACTCCCGCATCTGCTCCGCGGAATACCCCGTCCTCCCGAGCAGCGCCATCTCCGCCGCCCTCTGCCGTCCCACAATCCGAATCAACCTGGGCAGCGCCCCAGCCAGCGCAATAACCCCCTTCCCCACCTCGGGCAGCCCAAACCGCGCCCTCTTCCCATCCGCCACCACCAAATCACAATTAATCACCATCTCCATCCCCCCGCCAAAACAAAGCCCATTCACCCCCGCCACAACAGGCTTCTTCCCAACCCGGTTCGACAACCCGCCAAACCCCTCCTGCCGCCAGCGCTCTCTGTTCCTCGGCCCCTCCCCCGCCGGCCCAAAACTACCACCACCACTCCCCGCGTCGGCGGCGGCAGCAGCGGTGTTATTGGCATCCCACTCCCTCAGATCTGCGCCCGCGCAAAACGCCCGCGAGTCCTCCCCGCCCGTGATGACGGCGCATCGGAGCTGTGGCTGGGCGTCGTACCATGCCCAGAGGGCGGCCATGGCCGGGTGCTGGGCTTGGGGGATTGCGTTCAGCGCGGCTGGGCGGGCGAGGGTGACGAGGAGGACGTGGGGGGAGGGGAGGGAGAGGGTGACGTTGGGGACGAGGGGTGGGGGTGGGAGGTTGTCGAGGGTTGTCATTTTGGGGTTTTGGGGTTTTTGTTCCTTGTTGGTGGTGTTGGATGTTGAATGGAGATGTTGGTGAACTTGGTGATGATCTCGATGTTGATTGGTGTTTTTCAAGCCTCAAGGATGGGGCTTGGGAGGCGGGGTGTTTCGTGTTTTGATTTCGGAAGTTGACAATTGAATAATATGTCGATGCTTCAAGTTCGACCCCGTCTTTGTAAGTGCAAAACGAAGCTGCAATGCGTGCAAGTGCAAGTGAGATGTGGTGTGTTTAAACTTCAAGGAGCTGCATCCCCGCTGAGACAACCAACCTAGGCACTTTCCCAAAGCGGCATTGATGTGCTTCCCCCGCACCAGCATTGCCGCGGTCTTGGAAGTCGAAGTTGGGGCGCGGCGACGTCAATCTTGTTGGGGTAAACCCACTTGTCAGACACACCTAACCCCGGCTGTTGGGATGACAGGACAGGGGGGCCGAGGCACACCACACACAGAGTATTACCCCGGATTCCCATCTCCGAGACGACGGTGAATGTTATTAATATCAGCAAAACAACGGCGATTATGAAATATCAAAATCCTCCCTGATCGGGTATGGTCCTCATAGCGCCATAAAACCGAGCCCCTCCTTCCCACGCCCCTTTCTTGTAGATACTCTCGAGTTTCGACTTTCTCCCTTCCCCCCGCCCCCCCTTCCCCATCTTCTTCCTCCCCCTCGCTATAGTTGCCTCGCTATCCACCCCGTGGCGGCATAAGCTTCTTCAGAAACCGCCCTGGACGCTGCTGCTGCTGCTGCTGCTGCTGCTGCTGTGGCTGATGATGTCCCGGCTGAGCCTGTGGCCACTGCTGGCCGGCGTACTGATGCTGCTGATGCTGCTGCGGGTACTGCTGCGGGTTCTGATGCGCATGATGTGGCGCGTAGGGCATTGGCGCAGGAGGCAGGGCAGGTCGTTGCGGTCCCGGATGCGGCCCTGGGAGATAGACGTCGTGGTCAATGGAGCTAGCGGTGGCCAGGAATTGGCGCGTGGTGGTATGCATGGCTGACGTGTATGTATCCTCGACCCGAGCGCGCACGCGATCGATGGCGTCTTGATGGGCCTCGTTATACATCTTGTTCACCTTATCCTCGGCAAACGAGCCGACTTGCCTAAGGTATCCCAGCCTCTCGCCCCTGGGGGGTAGAGCCGTGCCTAAGGCTGACGGTGGCGTCCCCTTTATGGTACTCCGCAACTTTCTGAAGGCCGAGGACTGTTCCGTAATGCTGGCCCTCTCCGTGGCCGGTGGCATTACCGGCGGCGTGATGGTCCAAGGGTCGAAGCCGGAGCTCTGCGGTTGCTGCAGCGTCTGAGCGTGCTGCTGCACCTGCAGCTTGAAGCGGCCAGCGTTGATGTTCAAGTTGGTGTTGGACAGGACGGTAGCGAAGGAGCCAAAGGCGCAGACTTCGTGTAAAGCGGGTAGGAAGATCTCGCGAGAGACGCGTACATAGAGGGACGACCACTCAGTCAGGATGGAGAAAGTCAAGCGCATCTCGATGGCGAGCTGGTTGAGGTCCTGTGCATCACGGAAAGCGCTCTGGAGTTAGTCTGCGATTGTTCGGAATCGGCTGGGCTTGCTGGGAGAATGTACCTGTCGCGACTGAGAGTTATCGCTGTGGGTGAACGTCCTGCTCATCAGGGACACCTTGATGACTTCGGTGGCCCGGTTTAGCCGCAGGTACCGCGAGTTCTCGATGTCGTAGATGCGCTCGAGCAGCTGAGTGTAGGCCGTGTACGCCGACGACACGGTTTGGAGCGCGCTTGCTAGAGGCGGCTGCAAGCTGCCCATGGCAAAACCTATCGCCGTCTTGGGAACCCCGGACCGTCTCAGTCATGCTTCAAGCAAGGTAGCAAACACACAAAGACCGATTAAATTCTCGGCTCACCTGAGAATGTTTTTGCTTCTCGATAGCACTCAGCTCCCGGGTTTCCCTTTGCAGCTGCGTCTTCAACCTCTCAACCTGGGCCTTGATCTCGGTCGAGGTAGAGTTGGGAGCTGTGCCGGCCGGCACGGCGCCTGACTGGGACTGGGCCATGTAAAACGCCAGCGACATGGCGATGGCCAGGGTGACGGCGTACCCAGGCGGTATAAGACCGAAAGCCAGGAAGCAGACGAGGAAGATGATGACCCAAGGATTGAGAGGGCCAACGGCCTCGACCTCGGCCGGCGAATTCTGAAGTCGAGTGACTGTCACGGTGTGAGCATTCCCCTACCATTGGCCGTTACACGTGGCCATCGTCACTTACTCTCGGCTTTGATATCCTCTATCTCTCTGCTCAACTGGTCTTTCCGGAGAACCACCCCGTTTCCCATGACGCCGGCATCTCCTGCAGCAGCGGCAGCGTCAGCTCCATATTAAAGTCAACTGCGGCACTGGGGTTGAACGCGGAGCGGACACCCTGTTGTGATGTGACGCACTCTTTCGACGACTAACTGCTGTCTGTAGGTCCTGCAAAAAGCCCTGCAGGCCATACCACTGATCCCGCAGGGTTGTGGCTTCCTGTTTGATGCTATGAAAGTCGCGCGAGATGTGGCTCTGGTCCTGTTCGATCTCGGCGTAGGTCCGCTCGTGGATGTTGCGCAGCTGGTTGAGAAGATGACCGATCTGCACCCCCGTGCCGAACATGCCGCCCTCGGTTTTAGTTATCGATGCACCTCTCGTCTAGAAGGGCAGGAGAAACGAAACGCACCGGCCCTAACCCCGTCGACAACTCCTTGGCCCTGCTTGAGAGCTTGTCCAGGGCCACCTCGCTCCGATGAAACGTGTCCGAGTACTCACGCGAGCACTTTTCCAGCGCTTCCGCCACGCTCATTGTGCCGTTGCCCAGCCGCGTGCTGGTTGGCTCGATCTCGATGGCCGCAAGCTCGGGTTCGCTGGCCGCCACGAGGAGCAGCTCGCCCAGGGCGATGAGTGCCCGGACGCCGCTCGCGAAACTGGGGCCCCAGTAGTCCTGGCACTCAAGACGATGCGCCCTCTCGACGTCTCTCAGGAAGTGGGGATCCATGGTTTCTCTCAGCGTTGGCGCCTTGTTGGGCCAGGCTCTGGGTCACAAAGCAGAAACACCAATTGCGAGGAGAAGGAAGAGCAGGAAGAGTCGGCGAGCACACGTGCAGTCAAAACCACAGCTGCTGCACTGCCCCTCTCATGTTTTTGCTCGATACTCGTCGGCGGGGCTCTGGGTACTTAAAGACACGCAGATGTCGGTGCTGAACATACCTCCGTCCGGCTAGCCCGCAATGGTCTTTGTGGCTTGCACACAGCCCCGACACCGTGCACCGGAAAACAGATAACGCAATGCAAGGCTGAACAGGGCCGCCCTCAGTCCCTTCTCCCAATCCCCCCTAAATCGTCGTTTGACAGGCAATACAGAAGAAGAGTTGCTTCTCATGATGCCCTTAAACGGAGGGGGATGGCGTCGACGACGTGGTTACATGTTGGTGAACGGACAGGCTGCTGAAGCCGTGGTTACACACTGCAGCTGGTTCACATCTTGTCAGCGAGGCACACAGCACCGAAGCTCAAGGGATGAGTTTCCACGTCAACATACCGCCCCAACAACTGGTTATGAACCTATATACATACAAGCAGAAAATACAATGTGCGCAGCGGTAACGAGGCGGCCATGGACCACCACGACCAGCAGTCACAGCTCGCCTCGACCAACCCCCACAACGCTGGGTGAATGCTACCTTAGCTGGTACCCAATGTCACGTAAAGCCCATTATTAATCCGGCCAAACCAAGGTACTTGAGCATCGAAGACAGGCCCCGGCCTACTACGCCGGCAACCCGCGCTTCTCGCATTCGGTAAAGAAGATGACCATGCGCCACAGCTTCTTGACCATGTCCTCGGCGTCCTCGTCGAGCGCCTCGCTGAGCGTCTCGACGAGCTCGGCCGGCTTCTGGTGCTTGCGCAGGTGCTCCTCGACGACGTCCACGAGGAACTGCTCCTGCACGCCCAGGTACTCGACCACCTTCTTCTCCACAAACGGCCGCAGCTTCTCGCGGATGACCGACTCCTCGAGGTAGTCCCACTTGACGTCCCACGCCCACAGGCCGTCGCGGTCGGCCGGGATCTCGTGCGCGAGCGCGCGGACGGCGTTCTGGATGTCTTCCTCGGACATGGCCTTGGTGTCGGTGATGGGCTCGAACTTGATGGGCACGAGCTGCCGCTTGGTCGTCTGCTCGTTCTCCTCGTCGTCCAGCAGCCCTTCGACTTCGGCGACCGTCCTCCTCGCACCTGTACGCTGCGCTGCCTTTTGCGCTGCGGCGCCGAACGAGATGGTGACGCGCTGCGGTGCCGCGGGGGCGGCGGCGGGCCGTTTCTCCATCTCCTCGGCTTGCCGCTCCAGGAAGGAGTCGGCCATGTCCCGGGCCTGCTCCATCTCGACCTCGGCCCTGCGGAGTTCGTCCTCCTCGGCGCGCCGGTCCATCTCGTCCCGCGCGGCTTCGGCTGCCCGGAATGCTGTCCGCTCCCGGATCCACTGACCGTGGTCGCGGTAATACAGGTGGCCCTTGCGCGATGACTCGCGGTCGTCGTCCCACTCCTTGTCCCGCTCCAGTTGCTCATCTCTCCTCCGGGCGAAGCCTTCCGTCTCTTGCTTGTCACGATCCCTCTCTCTCTCCAACGCTGCCGTGCGCTGGCGCTCGCGGTTAGCCCACTTGCGCTCAGCTTCCTGGTAGACCTTCTCGTCCTCGGCTCGCTGTTTCGCCAGCTCCCTGGCGTGCAGCTCCTCGTCGTCCGCATCCGTATCGTCATCATCCGGGAACTTCTGACCGTTGGTCGTGCCGCCGTTGACAAACTCGGGCCCCCGAGCCTGCCCCCGAGGACCAGATGGCGCGTTGGGAACACCGCGAGGCCCGAGAGGGACCATGTTGGAGTTGTTTGGCGGGGGCGACTCCATCCGTGACTTGCGCGGCGCGCCGTTCCGTTGCCGCTCCATCTCCTCAAATTCCTCCTCTTGCCGCAGACGCTCCAGGTCCCTGCGGTTGCTCCTATCTCGAAATGCTGCGATTTCGGCTGCTACCGTCGCGCGCATCTCCGCAGGGATGTCTGCCAGCTCGTCTTCGGGTGCCAGCGGAATGTTGATCACCTCGACGTTGTCGCCCAGACCATTCGTTCCATTGGCCATGGCCGTGTCGCCATCCGCGTCCCGGCCGCGCGGCAGACGAGGATGGAAGAGATCGCGAACGAATTCCTTTAGCGCGGCCTTTGCGTCGCTCAGCCTTGCCTCGAATGCCGTGTCATCCGCCCGGCTCTCCTTCCACGACTCCAGGTACTTGATCGTGCTCGGATCCACCTCGACCTTCAACGTCTCTTTCTCGATACCATCGAACTTGGCTTCGTCATCGTCGGCCGCGGCCTCGGCGGGCGGGTTCTCCGTCGGGGACTGCTTCTTCACGGGGACCTCGATGTCTTTGAGTAACTCGACTGCAGCAGCTAGCGATTCGGGGTCTTCGTACTGTGCGAACCCAAACAAGGCTCCCTTGTGCTCCGACAGGTGCGACTGTCCCGAATCCCACCGACGCAGCCTGCCAACCGTGTTGAGCAGCTTCTGAATCCCTTCTTCGCCGCCGACGCCGTCGGGAATCTTGTGCAGGAATATTGTGCGCAGGCGCTCCTCGGTGGTCGGAGGCACCAACGCCTGCATGGTTTCCCTCAGCTGGGCGCGCGATTGGTCCATGCCACGTTCCGATCCCAGCCCCGGCCGGCCGGAGGTGGGTGTGTGCGAGTCTTTCCGGTCACTGGCCAGCGACGAGCCGGGCTTTGCGGGGGGCATGCTCGCGCCGAGACGAATCACGGGGGCGTTGAAGTTGATGTTGGGCAGGTTCGGCGGCGGCTGGAAGGACGCAGGCAGGCCGCTTGGTCGATTAGCTTGGGTGGCATTACTGGACTGCTGGACACCGGGGGGCGGCGCCATTCCAGGGGCAGAAGACATGCCTGGAGGAGGACCTAGACACGCCGTCGTTAGCGGGCTGGGCAGCACGGTGGGTGATTCGACAGGCGGCGACATACCGAGGCCTGGCGGAGGTGCCATGCCAGGGGCATGCGATGCGCCCGGGTAGGATGGGTAACTCGGAGGAGGCCCATAGGGAGGCACTAACAAGCGACATGTCAGAACAACGCGGCGAACAACAGGAGACTGAGATGAGGCTGCAGCGGGAAACAGGCGAGGCTGGACCGACCTCCATAGGGATTGTACGCCATGGCGGCGGTGACTTGTGTCGAGTCGGGAACCTTCTGTCAAGTTATCGATGGATTTCGGGGATCGGGCTAGGTTATCAAACTGTATGTTGTTGGCGGATTCGGGGCGCTGAGTTGGGTTGCTGCGAGAAGGATGACGAGGGAACTGCACGTTGCGAAATGCGAATCGCGACAAGCAAAAGTTCGCTTGGGAATGATTGGATTGAGACGCACGGGCCCTTGCTGCAAGTTGCCTGTCTCAAGCCTGAGCTGTGCTGTGCAGTGCAGAAGCCCAGTGCCTCCAAAGATGCTCATCACGTGATGCTAGTCATGCAACAGGGCGCCAAGACTCTCAGGCCAGTTGCAATTGACGCTAACCAAACCCGAGTTAGCGCAGCCGAAGCGCGGCTTCAGAAAATCACGACTCCAGACGGTTTGTCGGGTCGAGGACGGGACCTGACGGGAGCTTTTGCAGCGGAATTTGGAAGACGGACACAGACTGACAACACCGACCCATGACCAATTGAGTATGCCACCCACGGTCCTGGGCCATTCGCACCGCTCCTCCCACATCAATTGCTAACCAAAGCCATTTATCCTTTCTCTCCCTTCCTCCCCCAACAGCAGCAGAAGCAATCAGTCATGGAGTTCCGCCAGGTCGTACACTCGCTCTGCCGCAGCACGGCCGCCGCCACGAGGCCGTCGCTCGCAAGCACACGCCCGTCCGTCACAGCGGGCAGCATCCTCCTCCAACACCACTACTTCAGCACGAACAACCCGCAGCAAGACTCCGCCGCCGCCGTCCAGTCGAGGCAGTCGTCTGCTCCTTCTTCGTCCGACCCGTCGAAACCGTCGCCCCTGGGACGACTGCTCCAGAACAGATCCGCCCTCCCGCCGCGACCAAAGTTCATGCGCAACAACAACAACAACAACACCAAAGGAGGCGACGGGCAACGAGGCCCCAAACTCACCGAGTGGATGGCTCCCGCGGCGCACCGGGCGCGCAGCAACACGGGGACTCCGCTGACGGGGCGGGCGGGCGCGCCGACGGTGGACGTGTTCGGGGTGCCGCTCAACGCGCAGGTGGACGCCGACATGAAGAAGTCGATGGCCGGCGGCCTCGCCAGCGGCGGTCTGACGTCGTGGAACGCGAACGAGTTCATCCACGCCAACTGGACCACCTCCGAGCCCGACATGCGGCTGACCCCGATGACCGGCCGCACCGTGCAGGTGAAGGGCAACGTCGATCTGGCCCGTGCCCTGCGCCTGCTCAACACGGCCGCGAAGCGCAACAATGTGAAGAGAGACGTGCGGTTCCAGAGCTTCCACGAGCGGCCCGCCCTGAAGCGCAAGCGCCAGAAGCGCGAGCGCTGGCAGGCCCGCTTCAAGGCTGGGTTCCGCGGCGCGCTGGAGAGGGTCATGCAGTTGAAGGCACAAGGGTGGTAAGAGGAAGCAGATAAAAAAAGAAAAAGAAGAGGGGGGAAAGGGGAGGCAGAGATGGGGACGGAGGGTGCTCCATCCTAGTACGCTACAGACCGGGCCGTGGCAATGCCGGAAATAGACTGAGATGGAGGAGGGCCTGTATGTGTATGCATGTACATACCATGGTGCTAGATGGTGCTAGATGGTAATCTGTATTTTTACTTTTTTTTCCTTGACAGGAATAACGACGGATTGACTTCGCCGAGGTATCATTATGCGAGCGTCGTTCATTACCAAGTCGTCTAAAACACCCTTAGAACCCAACCGAATAGACAGCCAGCAACCGTGTATCATCATCATAAAATACCATCTCTTCATTCATACCCATCATACCCCCATCATATCTCATTCCCCCCAAAACCCCCTCACTGGCGTCCCAACCGGGCTGGTCTTCAGCTTGGGCCTGCTCATAAACACAGCCGCATAATCATCCCCATGCTGCCCATTGATCAGCTCCTCAGCCAGCAACAGCGTCGTATTCCCTTCCCCTTCCTCCTCGTCCACCGCAGGGAAATAATAACCCCCACCACTCTTGCTTCCAGCCGCCACCGGAGTCGACGGGTCCAGACCACCACCAGAAGCCACCCTCCCCCCCTTGCGCAGCGACCTCCGCCGTTCCAACTGCGCCTTCTGCCGCGCCGCCTCCGACCCGGCCATGCTCCGCCTCGTGCGGGCCACGAGATCCTCGTGCCCCATGTCAATGCTGCCGTCCTGCTCGTCCTCCTCTTCAAACGACGATGGTTCGGCCACGATCGGGATGGCAGGAATTGGCGCGCGTTCACGTTTTGCGAGCGCCTCGTCCTGGTCTTGGTCGTAGAACCCGACTTCGTCCTCGGTGGGGACGCGCAGGTTGGCGTGGGATGTGCGGCGCGCCATGGAGAGTCGGGTCCGCTCGGCCAGGGAGAGCCTGTGGCGTGGCCGCTTGACGGGGGAGGGCGAGGCGGCGCTAACCGAGGCCAGGATCTGGTCGGCCAGTTGCTGCGTCGGGGAGACAGGGCGTTCCGGGGACGGCGGGGGAGAGGGTGACGGTGTGGCCGTTCTGGCCGGGGATGGGGAACGCGCCACGGGCGGAGGGGTTGAGGTGCGTAGGATGGGGTTTGCTCCCGAGCTGGGCCGTCGCTCGTGGCGTTTCGTTGGGGAGTCGGGAACAGGCCGTCTTTGTGCGCGGGACTGAAACGTTGCTGACCGCCGTAGTCGGGAGGGGGTGAAGGCCTCGGTATTTGCATATGCGTGTTCGTAGATTTCGTCGTCAAAGGTCTTCGCCTTTCGCAGGACGGGTTCAAACGCGGGCTCTTCTTCGACGCGGATCGTTTCGCGGCGAGAGGGAGACAGACGAATGGGTGGCGGGGAGTCCTCGATATCGCTGATTTCGGATATCGACTCGGGGTGAGTTTCGGCCTCCTCCGTCATCCTCCATGGTCTCTCTGGCTGTTGTGGTCGTTGGAAGAAGGAGGGTATGCTTTGCGTGGCTGGGCTGATCCTCGCCAAATCCGCCTTCAGGCCGTTGACCAGCGCCTCGTAGTGGCTGTCCAGTTGACCAGACTTCGCGTGAGGGAGTTTCCGCGGGCTCATCCGGCCGAGATGCATATTCCTATGCGCTCCAAAACCCAGATCGATCCCCTTCCGCTGGGATTGTGGCTCGGGTTGTTTAATTGTCGGTTCGGAGCCCGACTTTCCAAACATTCGCTGGCGGAAGCCCTGCCACCTCTCCAATCTCTCCCGCTGGCCCTGGACTCTGTCATCCAACTGTCCCAAGAGCCCGGAAGACGCATCTTCGAGCTCGGCAAGCCGGCCGGATTGCACGCGCCTCCAGACCCTGTCAAACGGAGCCGTGAGGACGCCGTCCTTTTGCGACTTGCTGTCACCATAAAGCAGCGTCTCCATCCAGGTCTCACTGCCGGTCCAGTTGTTCCGCACCGCCCGGCAGACCTCCCGCTTCTGGTCTTCCGATATCGCCTGGGCCTGCCCGCTCCGCCTCGCGGCCTCGGCTTCCGCCCGCCTTTTCGCAACCGTCTTCTCTTTGAGCGCCAGCAGATCCGCAAATTCCTTAAACCGAGCCCGCGCCGCGCTCTTCTCCCTCAACATCCGGCTCAGCGACACCTTATGGACCAACACAAGCGCCGCCAGTTCCGCCCGCTCGCCAGAATACCCCCTATTCTCGAGCGCCAGCGTCTGCGCCAAGACAGCATGACTCGCTCCGTTCCTCAAGTCTAGCTGCCGTCGCGGCCGTCGATGTTGCTGTTGTTGCAGTTCACCAACCACCTTCTTCAGCACAGCCGACGAGAAAACCGCCAGCACCTCCTCCAGCCTCTCGCCCTTGCACTCGTCGAGCATGGTCCTGCGCACGACGGCGTCGCGGCCCAGGACACCGTTCTTCTTGGCCTGCTCCAGGCCCCGCAGCAGCGCGGCGCGCAGGTTCAGCGACTGCACCTGGTCGAGCGGCGGGAAGAAGGGCTGCAGTTTGTTGCGGGTCTCGTCGGGGTCCCACAACCGGAAGAGGTGGTACAGCGCCCACTCGACGGCCTGGATGCGCTTCTTCTGGCCGCCCTGCTGCGCCGCATCTTTGGTACTGAATGTGAGGGTGTTGATGTCGGGCCAGTCGGGGTGCAGGTCGAGGTCGAGCAGGCGGAGGTTGGTCAGGAAGAGGGAGACGTTGGACGGGCCGGTCGCGGCGGTGGTGGTTGGGTGGGAGGTCGAGAAGGTGGTTGTGGAGGGTGCGCATGCGCCGGACGTGTTGACGCGGGAGGAGGGGGGTGCCAGCTTGCTAGCATTTGGGGGTGCTCGGAGGGATCTGGCGCGCGTGAGCGAGGAAGTGCCGTTGAGGTGCGCCATCGGATCGGAGCATTGTCGAGTCGAGGGTTGTTGTGTGGTGATGCAGCGTCTTGTGATTCTTGTCCGGAAGAAACAGCAACAGGGTCGCTGCTTTCTGTAACTCTTAGGATTCGCGAGGGCAAACCAACCGAGAAATATCAGCTTGGGGGGAGGGGTGATAGCCAGCTGCAATTGACCAGAGCACATTGAACCCAAGCGGTCAAGGGCGGGCGTCGAGTCTCCAGTTGCACGGAGCAAGGAGAGGGACCCTGCGGGCTGCGATTCCCACATCCTGCAGGGTCCGCCTTGCAGCGCAGGTAAACAATGGAGAAAGGGCCAATTGGGGTCGCAGTGATTGGGGTATTTCAAGGGTTAGGGCTGGGTGTGAGAAACAAGAGCTCCGACATCCACAACCAAACTCCCACTTTTTAACTGCAGCTTCCAAACTCCAACAGTCCAACCTGCTCCGGTTCATGAAACAGCACCACCCTGGCGTCTATATTTTGCTGTCTTATATGGATCAATCTGTTTTCAACCAATTTTTTACTCCGCATATCCACACCAGGGCTCATTCTGGCTTCTTCCCCCTCTCAAAGCTTGCGAAACCGTGCGATCCAGTCGCTGCCTAAGCAAACTACCCTGATTAATTATGCACCTCTTGCAGAAGATATCATACTTGTTTTTAACTTTTTGGAGCCCTTCCCAAGTAGGTTGTCAAAAGCGATTGTGGTTGCGTAAGTTCCTGTGAATTCATGTCAGACTTGTGACTCTCACACACAAGCGTGCCTGTTGAATCAAACCAGGTACAGGAGGCAAACGATGCCAGCAGACGAACAACGTTTGGCTATTACCCACCCAGCTTGTACTACTACCAGATTCCATGTTTGCCGCACAAGCAGGAGTCTTTGATCAGTGACAACACGGGGCGGGTCTCTAGGAGGCGTGAGTCTACTCCAGCAGCTCACCTTCCGAGAGAGTTGAAGTGGTGTGTTTCCCGCATCCCGCAAGACTGCCCAACTCTATCTTTCTGGGGCAGAGACGTTCTAAGGTTTGTTTGTATTTTGTTCCCTACCATGTGGTTTTACACGGCAGTCCAGTTTGTTCTCCGTCAAAGCCCGCACTTGTGGAGCCGGCGATCCGCGCGGGATCAACTATCGGCCACCGGTGGCATGGATTTCTTATCAGACAGATTTGAGAGCTTTAGGTGATCAGCAGTCTGCACGGACATCCATCAACCTGCCCGGACTTTGATGCTGCCAATCTCAAGCTCGAAGTGTCGGTGAGGAGGAAGCAGGAGCAGCGTTGCAGAAGAGATTGATTGCTCCAGGGTTTCATCTTCTGGGCATGTCTCGACTCGAATCACGCATGGTCAACAAAGCCAACAAAGTGGAGGGAGAGCGACGTTCTGGCTCGGCACCAAGCCGTGATTGTGGGGAAGCCAACCCTTGGCCGATCTTGGTGCATTTCGCGTGCCTGGCCAATCTGGAGTCGCATTTGCTCTGATCATCTCTCTGATCATCGCAAATCCTGCCGAATCTCAATATCAACGACATTTGCTGCTCTTTCCATAAAACACTCAACGTTACGTGGGGTCCATAGACAAAAACATACTTGGATTTCTTTGTTAGAGCAACAAACAGCATATTGACGACTTCCAGGATTTCCAGGTTGGTTGCAATGCCCCGCCAAATCCATCCATAACAGGTAATCCTGCTTTTCTGGCCAAACCCCTGGCTGCAACTGACAGCCAGGAGTGATTGGCCCGGCCAGAACTAGTTGGCGCCCCCATTGGCGCTTGGCACCTCGTTTCCAGGGTGGTAGCGCCCTCTTGGCCGACGCAATTGCCACTGCCGTGTTGCCAGTCCCCAAGAGCGCCAAGCATTCTTGGAAGGGGGCTATGCCACCACGCCCCTTTTCGTCGGGTTTCGGATCGCCGGGGTTGGTTGGTCCCATGTGCCCATGCGGGTACCTTAGGTTGGCTTGTTTTAACCGTCGGCGTCCCTGAAAACAGGATCCATTCCGACCTTCTCACAACTTTTCGAACGACCAACATTGCTTGCTTGGGTTCCCTTTTCCCGTCAATCGCTCACTGTTCTTCGATACTGGCCATTCCGCTCGTTTTGGTGGCCATTCGGACTTTTACCTTTTAATTTTCCAGTTTTTTTTTCTGCAGCATCGCGACTCTTTGCATTCTCGACTGATCAGACCACACGATCGACACCACCACCACCACCGCCGCCATCATGAAGTCCGCAGCTCTCCTGTCTGCGCTGGCCGCTGTGGCCTCTGTGCACGCCGGCCCGACCGCCACCGTAAGGTCGAAGCCGCGTGCCGCCGAGCTTCCCCCCATCACCGTTACCGGTAATGCCTTCTTCACGGGCAAGGACCGCTTCTATGTCCGCGGCGTCGACTACCAGCCAGGCGCTAGCAGCGGCAACATCGACCCCCTCGCCGATCCCAAGGTCTGCTTGCCCGATATCGAGAAGTTCAAGAAGCTCGGCATCAACGTTGTCCGCGTCTACTCGACAGACAACTCCAAGAACCACGACGAGTGCATGAACGCCCTCGCCGACGCCGGCATCTACGTCGTGCTCGATGCCAACAACCCGAACTACTCGATCAACCGCGAGAAGCCCGCGCCGTCGTACAACGCCGTCTACCTGCAGAGTGTCTTTGCCACCATCGATGCGTTTGCCCCGTACTCGAACACCATGGGCTTCTTCTCCGGCAACGAGGTTATCCACGACCTCGCGAACACGACCCTGGCGGCCAAGTACGTCAAGGCGACGGACCGTGACATGCGCGCCTACATCAAGGCCCGCAAGTACCGCAAGATGCTGGTCGGCTACTCGGCCGCCGACGTTACCACCAACCGGATGCAGACCGCCGCCTACTTCAACTGCGGCACCGACGAGGAGCGCAGCGATTTCTTCGCTTTCGTAGGTTTTCCCCCGCGAGCATAATGATGCAGGCGCTTGGTCGGATGCTGACTGTCGGAAGAATGACTACTCGTGGTGCACCAGCGACTTCATCAGGTCCGGCTGGGACCAGAAGGTCAAGGCCTTCACCGGCTACGGTCTCCCCATCTTCCTGTCCGAATACGGCTGCATCGCCAACACGCGCAACTTTGGTGAGCTCGAGTCGCTCATGCACCCCAACATGACGGGCGTCTACTCGGGCGGCCTCATGTACGAGTACACCAACGAGACCAACGCCTTCGGCATCGTCGAGATCCAGGGCGGTCGGGACAAGGGCGGCGTCGACCAGACCGGCGCGCGCAAGGAGCTGCCCGAGTTCGCCGCCTTCCAGAAGGCATTGAAGCAGTGGCCCGCTCCCAAGGGCGACGGCGGCTACACCTCGACTACCAAGGCTTCTGCCTGCCCCACCAAGGACGCCAACTGGGAGCTCGACTCGAGCGAGCTCCCGGCCATGCCCGCGGGTGCCAAGCAGGTACGTTACTCTCCCTCTGACTCCCGCACCGTCCATCACAGGCGCAGTTACTGACAGAAAGCGCAGTACTTTGAAAAGGGCGCCGGCAAGGGCCCCGGCCTCAACGGAAAGGGCTCTCAGCAGGCCGGCGAAGACGCTACGCCCACCGACTCTGGCAGCTCCGACAGCACCGACAGCGGCAAGGGCTCATCCACCTCGACCAACGCGGCCATGCGCGGTGCCGTTCCCGTCTTTGACAATTCGCCCTTGATGGTCTCGGGCCTTGCCGTGCTGTTCGCTCTCGTCGGTGCCGTTGCTCTGTAGATGCAGTAAGTCGCGCGAGGTGAAGTGGGTTGAGATGGTTGGACTGGGATTACTTTGCATTAATATACGTTGGTGTAATGCCGCTTCGATTCTCAAGAGGCTTTTTGTCGTTGCTTCTGCAGTGGTGCCCGTGGGAGCACTGACGTCTGCGGGTGTTGGTATGCTTTGAGTAATCTCGTGTAACAGAATTCGGTAGGTTGTCAGCGACAGGAATGAATTAGTAGTAATTCCCGAATGACCCGTGGCTGTGGAAGCGGAAGAGTCGTCGACTTGAGCCAAGCTCCCCTCGGTCCCGACCCGTGCATGTCGGACAGCTTCTGCTGCCGTGCCGCTAGGAACGCGTGTCTCGTACAGCCGTATTGGTTGTTTCAGTGGCTGGGATAAAGTGCCGGACTTGGCTTGCAGGCGGCTGCATCGCAGCCGCCAGCTCCCAATGGTGTCGTTGCTCGTGAAGGGTGTGTGGGTGCCAGACTGCCAGTTATACGTAACGAACAGGTCGGGGGATTTAAAGAACTGAGACAGCAGTCTCGAAACTCTCTTTCACAACTGGACACGAGTTGGCCAGTTGACGTACCACTGTACATGATCATGCATGGTCGTACCGGTATCGCCCGCGTACAAAGAGATCCTGACTACCTTATAGTCTGCAGATTCTTTATTCCAGATCCTGTCCTCTCTTTCTAAACCGCAGCTGATTACCCGTGGCTGATCTTGTTCTCAACCTTCATCACTTCCCCCCATCCGCGGTGGTATCAAACAACAGCCACAACCATAACGACAACAACAACAACTACAACAACATGGCCCGACGGCAAGCGCAGCACCATGGTGTTATGCTATTCCTGGTAATTTCAACTTATATTGGTAGGTTTCGCTGCATCCCCGAGTTCCCAACATACCCCCAACCAGCCAATAGCATTGACATCAAACTGACCCAAATCAAACACACAGCCCTGACTGCCTCGGCAGCCCACGGCGGACCCGGATACGGAGGACCCGGACCAGGCGTCTTCTCACCCCCTGGAGCCGGAGCCGGCGAAACTGACAACAACAACAATAACTTCGGCAACAATGGCAACGGCAACTTTGGAAACGGCCGAAATGGAAACGGCTTTGGGTCGGGCGGAGCAGGAGCAGGCTTCGACGTCGAACGCGCCGTGGCCCTGCGCCGAATCCACGGCATCCTGGCCGCGCTGGCCGTCGTGCTGCTGTTTCCCATCGGGTCGGTGCTGCTGCGCATGCTGCCGGGTGGGAGGGTAGCGGTGTGGACGCATGCGGTGTTTCAGGCGCTGGGGTTGGGGGTGTTTGTTGCTGGGGTTGGGGTGGGGATTGAGATTGTTAGAGTCGTGAGGATTCCTGCGGGTGGTGGTGGTGATGGGAGAGGGGGGTTGGTGAGTTTTTTTAGTTTATTTTTTATTTTCCTTTTCCTCTTCTTTTTTCTTTTCTATTTCCCCCACCCCCTCCCCCCCTCCCCTTTTCTGTTTCCCTTCCGTCTACCATCCCCCAAATCCACCCACCCCCTCTTCCCCCCTCCTGCCCCCAGTTTTCTTTTTCTTTTGTTTGTTGCAGAGAATAGAGAGGTGAGACAGGGCATTGGTAGCCGTGCTAACTGACCATGCAGCTGCAAAACCCCTCGACGCGGTACCACCCCATCATCGGCCTCGTGCTGCTCGGGCTGTTCGTGATCCAGCCCATCGTCGGCTTTGTCCACCACAGGCTGTACAAAAAGGCGGAGAAGCGGCAAGTGTGGTCGTACATCCACCTGACCATCGGCCGCGCGGGTATCACCCTGGGAATCATCAACGGCGGGCTGGGGCTGTACCTTGCCAACGCCTCCGCGTACCACACGAGGATCTATGTCATTGCGTCTGCCATCATGTGGGCTTTGTGGATGGCCGTCGCTCTCTGGGCCGAGATTCGGAGGGTGCGGACGAGCCGGAAGGTTAAGAACGAAAAGGACAAGGGCGTTTTGACCAAGGGCCCTCCAGCTGAAAACTCGCGCGAGAGTCGTGAGTAGGTATCGTTTAGGTAGCGTCTGGTATGACAACTACATGTACTTGAGACATTTTTACACACTCTAAGTTAGGATGAGCTTCAGGTCCTTTCGAAGCCATGCTCAACCAACGCAGGGATGGTTTGCCACAAACGAAAACAAAAGAAGGACAAAGGATAATGAAAGGAAGAATCCAGAAGACAATCCAAAACTTACAGTACGCTCTCTGTCGTAAGAATCCGCGGGAGGTGCTCGATGCCCATCAAGACGGGTATTGTTACCCCTGAGTCGACGCCCATGGCACCAGTCCCTCGGTACCTCCCTCGGTACCTGGCCTGCCTTATATTTATTGTGAGGTGACCCTCCCCTGTTTATACCCAGGGTGAAATGCATAATTTCCAAGCAGTCGGCCCAGATTTTCGATGATGACTGGGGTCCGTGAAGACATGAGTCTGTTATCCATCGTCAAAACGGGAAACCAACAGGCTGATCAACGAAATACACTGACATACAACAGATTAAAGGAGCACGATCATTGTCAAAAGTTGAAGCCGCGATTGTAAGTGATGAGACGTCGCTTTCTAAATGCCCTGCCTGTTTCTATATCCTCTTCGGACCTGAAGCGGCACGTATTTTCAATTACCTCCCGCTTTTTACACTACAAGTTCCGATACTGCATTTCGTCTCGGGCCGTTCCTTCAGATCCCTTTCTTCATCTACGCCCCTCTCTGCTTCCCCCAACACCCGCCTGTAACTCCTACTACCCTATCTGGCCTCGTTTCCGCCTGTCGGGGACAATGCTTGGAAAATCGCGCCAACCACGCCTCTTGGCGAACATGCCCGCCCGGGAGGCTGCCAGACACTCCAGATATCGCAAGCGACTGTACAGCAGGTACATACCTCGTAGTTCTCTGCTTTAGCGCTCTTGTCTTCATGGAGATATTACACTGACAGTACCGGAGGGACTTGGCGCGTCAACGGCTGCAATGCCACGGTCACGGGCAGGTTACAAGGCAACCTCACGTTGGGGTTGCAGGGCTAGGTTTGGCGGAGAAATCCCGGATTGGTGGGGGAATTTGGCCTCGAGGATGAATACCGGGTAACCAGGGTACCATCTACCCCAGGATGCCGGTAGTGTGGCCTCGGAGGGACCACGAATGTGGAGAAGTGCATGAAACATCCCCATTGTGCTTGGCGTGTCACATTGCTGGAATGCTACCGCAGCAGATTGAAGGGCGATCCGCGATCGTCATCAATATGTACTTGGCCCCTTGGGTATACAGGGGGCCTGCGGGCGGTTTGGGCTCTATTAACTTGTTGGCCACTTGACCGTCTAGGGTAGGAAGACGCGGAGGTAGGCTGCCGAATGTGACTTGGAGATTCTCCGCCGGAGGGAAACTAGACGCTGGCTGCCACACAAGCGATGGGATGGATGGCGGTTGTTGACGACGCGTCTTGTAAAATGGTTCGATAAACGACGGCATTGCGAGTCTTCTGTCTATAAAACGACAGTTGCTCAGCTCTTCCTCAGATTCTTGTTTGATTCTGTGTCCCAGTCTTCACATCCGCTGCCTACAAGTCTTCGGCTACTGATCCCCTGTTCTGATCTTCCCCTGGTCACCAAAGACGCCAAGATGAAGTTCTTGACTTTCGCCTCCCTTTTGGCTCTCACGACAGCCACGCCAACCCCGACTCAGCCCGAGTCCGGAACGGCCCGCCTTGCCAAAAGAGCAACAATCTCGGATGCCGCCAACCTGGGATATGCCAGCTTGAATGGAGGGTAAGACAACCCTGACTATGACTCGTGGGATCCTGCTAATGTGTCTCGGTATTCAGTACCAAGGGCGGTGCCGGTGGCACGGTGACCACTGTCTCGACTCTGGCCCAGTTCACAGCCGCCGTGAGCGAGAAGAACACGGCGCCGGCGATTGTTGTCGTCAAGGGCGTCATCACTGGCAGCGAGAAGGTCCGCATTGGCAGCAACAAGAGCATCATTGGTCTGCCCGGCTCAGGTGAGGCCTATTCACTTCCCTAACCTAACCATCAGTGCTAGCTTCTTCGGGAGCGCGAGAGAATTTCAGCTCACAACCCAGTTCAGGCTTCAAGGGCGTCGGCCTCCACTTCAGGCGGCAGAAGAACCTTATTCTTCGAAACATCGTTTCGTCCTTTGTCGAGGCTGACAATGGAGATGGGCTGACCATCGAGGTATGCACCGCTGCTTCGTTCCGTAAGAGCAGAAAAGTAATCTCGACACATACTAACACACTCTCCTCTCAGGCCAGCACCAACGTCTGGGTCGACCATTGCGAGTTCTACTCGACGCAGGCTGTCGACAAGGACTTCTACGACGGGCTGCTGGACACGTCTCATGGTTCTGACTTTATTACCATCTCTCAGTGAGTCGTGCCGTGATCCCTTCCCTCGCGGCCACGTGGGCGTGCGGGATACTATACTGACACCCTCACAGCGTCTACTTCCACGACCACTGGAAGGCTTCCCTTTGCGGGCACAGCGACAGCAATGCGGCTGAGGACACCGGCAAGCTTCACATCACCTATGCCAACAACCACTGGAAGAACTGCAACTCTCGCGGCCCCCTGCTCCGCTTCGGCACCGGGCACATCTACAACTCGTACTACGAGAAGTAAGACCGCTGCACTCCAGCGTCCCCACCCAGGGGCCAGAAGAGAGAAGAAGCAAGCTGACAAAAGAATGCAGTATGAGCTCTGCTATCAACACTCGCATGGGCGCTCAGGTGCTCGTCCAGAGCAATGCCTTCAAGAACGTGACCCTCCCGATCACCAGCATGGATTCGAAGCAAGTTGGGTGAGTTACCCGCGTGGCATCTTCCCAAAACGGGGGGAAATAAATCAGAATCTGACAAATTGGTCAATCCAGGTACGCGACCTCGATCGACAACGACCTCGGCGGTGGCACCAACAACGCCCCCGTCGGCAACATGTCGCCGAGCTCGGTCGGCTACTCTTACTCTCTCCTCGGGTCGGGTGCGGTCGCCTCCAAGGTTCCGGGCGAGGCTGGTGCCATCCTGTCTTTTTAAGTTGGATAGCGAAAACAGTGGGGACCGGAGAAGATGTCGAGGAGGATCACTGTTGTGATGCAAGTGAAAGTCACGAGGAGTGGGAGGGGCGGGGTTGAACCTGGAAATTTTCAAAGAATCCCAGACGCAGAGGAGGAAGGAGTGGAATGAGGAAGGAGCAAATCTTAATGTGTTTCGTTTTGAACCGTAATACACAGTGTCAAGCCTTTCAGTCACTTGCAACACAAAAATGGACATCAATTGCTGCCGCACAACCATCCCTCCCTCCAGCCATTCCCACAATCACATCCACCGTCGCTCACTTTCTCAGACTAATCTTCGTAACCAGACCCTTCTGCCTCGTAAACCACCTGCACAGCACCTCCCACTCCCTCTTGGGGTCCTCCAACTCAATGTCGTACCGGTTTACCAGCGTCGCCACAATCTTGTACACCTCCACGAGTGCCAGATTCCTGCCGATACAGATCCTCGATCCCCCACCAAACACCAAGTCGGCCGCATTCATCCGCTGCAGTCTCGCCTTGAACTCTTCCTCCCCCTCCCCCTCCGCCTTCAACCACCTCTCCGGCCGAAACTCATCCGCGTCCTCCCCCCAAACCGCCTTATTCCTGCCCACCACATACGCATTCATCCCCACCGCCGCCCCGGCCGGCACAAACCCCCCAGTCCCACCACCACCAGCAGGCAACACCAACCCGCCCTCCGCCACATACCGCTCCAGCGGCATGCCAACAGCCGGGTGCAGCCGCATAGCCTCGCGCACGACAGCTTCCAAGAACGGCAGCTGCCGCGCCGCGGCGTAGGGCACTGCCTGCGCAGCATCATCAAACCCCGCCCGGCGCACCTCACGCACCAGCCGCTCGTACACGGCGGGGTGCCTCAGCACAAAGTAAAACACGGCGCGGATCGTGATGGCCGTCGTGTCGGCCCCGGCCAACAAATTGACGAGCAGGTAGCCCATGATGGTGCCGTCGTCGACCAGGTCCGGGTGGGTTGTTTTGCTGGTGAGGAAGTGCTGCAGGTAGTCGGGCGTTTGGGGGTTGTAGTGGGTGTCTTTGCCTTGGGTGCGTGCGATGAGGGATTCGAGCGCGATGCGGGTTACGTTGCTTAGGTTGGGCGGGCCGATGCGGAGGACGGGGTTCTTGTCGAGGAGGTGGTCCAGCCAGGGGATCTGGCCGACCATGCTGAAGTAGTCGAGGGCTTTGTCGGCGATGGTGATGGTTTGGTCGAAGTCGTGGCCGGCGTCCATGTAGCCGAAGCGGCGGGAGAAGGTGGCGGAGCTGATCAGGTCCCAGGCGTCTGGGTGTGGTCAGCCTTAGGTACCTAGGAGGATGTTGATGTGGGTTTTTTTTTTGGCGAGGGGACCGGAGTGGTACTCACAAAACGCTATCCATTCGCCCAGATCACAGGGCGTTTGGGGTTTGGCGAAGCGGGAGTCGATGTGCTGGATCAGATCGCTGATCACTGTGTCCATGTGCGGCTCCAGGGCCAGGACGTGGCCAACGGAGAAGTACTTGACGAGGGGGCGCTTCATGCGGGCATGCTCGGCCTGGTCAGTGGTGCTGAAGATGTGGAAGGTTTGCTTGCCATTGACCATGGCCGAGTTGTTCTCGTAAAATTCGGTCTGTCTTGTGTGTTAGCCGACGCTCTTTCTGGTCTGGTGCGTCCCCGTCCCGCCGCCCCCGCTGCTTACCTTTCGCCATTTTCCGTCCGTACTATAGATGGTCCTGATCAGCTCGGGATAGTCGAGATCGAGCAGATTTGGCCCGATCCTCACGACCGGACCGTATTTGTCGTGGAGTTTCTTGATGTTGAGGTGATAGCGGCCGGTCCACACTTGGGCGAGCCTCCACAGGTTGGTGTACCCTGTTGTTGATTTGGATAGCGTCAGAAAACCAGGTACAGACTCAAAGATACAGGGCATAACTCAAAGCTGGATTTACCTGCAAGAAATGGGCCAGGGAACTTCCGTAGCGGGGAGAAGATCCAGGAGATGGTGAACCAAAAGATGAGGGTCAGGGGAGGGACGAATCCTACAGCCAACCACAACGAGGGCAGTCCGCTCAGTCCCAACAGCCCATGTGAGTGCTCGACCAGCGAGTCAACAATGTCACCGAAGGACAACATGGTCAGTCAGCGACGCCCACGTCCAATAGTGATGATTAATTATCCAGTCGAAGCAGAAAAAGAATGCCCACGGGATTTCTTGAGTTCATTACCAGAGACAGGAAACGTTGCGGGCACGAATATATCGGTCAAGTCCTCCTTCATATCGCATCCCCCACGCACCTGGTAATGGGCTGCTTCAAGCTAACCCCTCCTCGTTGCTGGGACATTATCACCCTCTCCGCCTTGCTGGGACCCATGGCTCCAGACAACACAAGAAAGCATGTGCAGGAGAGCTAATGTGACTAAAGTTGGGCACCATTTAGGGGGTTCTCCAGGGTGCAGTTGGCGTGAACTATCCCAGATTGAGAACCTGAGGGTGTGATCGGACCCCCTTCACTGATATCACACGGACAAACATATGGAGAGACCCTCGAGTTTTGGTTTGCCTCTGCCAGTTTCACTACGCCAATGTCGACGAAAGTTGACGACCATGAGAATGGTGCGGCCCATAAAGTAAGGTTTTCCAGAAGAGAAGAGGAAATGTACTTGGGGCGTGCGGCTGTCTCGCATGGCCATGCGGGCCGCCGGGGGGCGGAAAAAGCATTTCCAAACTCCAACGGCTGAAGAGGGGTAGGATGCATTGTCATTTCTCGCATCTGGTTACCCCTGTTGAAGACATCCCCAAGGTCCAGATCGACCGTTGCTGGGGGGCTGAAGGATTCTTCATCGTTGTCATTTGTAACTAATTGTGTTGAATGCGGTCTGGGATGAGATCACCGCACATCCCCCTGAGGGACTTTGCAGGCGAAGCCAAACGGTTTTTCACTGAAGGACCAGATCGAGTTGGCTGGTTGGCTGGTTGGCTGGTTGGCTGGTTGGCTGGTTGGCTGGTTGGCTGGGAAGTGCCGCTCTGATCAGATGAAGTGGTTTTTCATACCGCTCCAGATCCCGGCGAACACCCTTGCCATGCAATATTCCAATCATCACTGTCCAGAAACGCACAAATGAACCCCCGGCAGAGATCTACGCTAACGATGCAGTCACAGTCACACCAACACCACCAACGATTGGGTCTGCTGTGTGGCAAGCCATCTTGACCGACAAAACGACTAACCTCTTCTGAGAAGGATGTACATGTGCATACGGCAGCTAAACATTGCGTCTTCAACTCACAACAGAATGTGGCTGGTTGGCGTGGACACGCGTGGATAGTCGTGCATGGTGGCTTGCATCCTGGTGTTCTCGGCGACTTCCTTTTTTTGCTTTTTTCGGGGGGAGATCAAGAGGGCGGGGAAGACGGAAAGTTACCGTTGGGTACGGAGTAAGCAACAGACTTCGGGCCGAACGAGGCAAGAAAAGAAAAAGAGCACTGAAAAAACAACAGCGAGATGAGACACCGCCGAAGAACTTCAAGTTTGAAAGGGGAAAAGATCATTACAACACTATTCCCAAGCACAGATGAAGGCCAATAGGTACGATAAAGTTATGGGCCAGAACGGGACAGCAGCGCAGCATGTCCCCTCAGGCGGAACGGCCCAACCTTGACAGAAACCGGAGATGATATGCCGTCCACGAACGCCACCCGCCATGCACGTTTTCGGGAGAAAGGCTGCCGAGTCAAGCATCCCACTTCAATGCCCGGCACCACAGTGCCAAGTCTGGTCTGGCCAGCTGCACACGTGCCGGCCCGCGGCACAGCACTTGCTTCCCCGACACTCTGTTGTTGCATATTCCAGGTTTTGTCCTGAGTACGGATATTTTCGTTTGATGCCATTCAAATTGCAGGCTGAGGTGCTCCATGACAAAGATGTAATTGAAACACAGATCCAACCCGCCAACCCGCCAACATCATAGCAGCCACAACTCCCCAGGGCCTACCAGCAAGGGGCCCGGCATCAAGAGACCAGAGATGCTAAGAATAAGGTCGCCGCCGTCGGGATGGATCATTGGAGACTGGCCATACTGGGGCCATAGAGGTGCCCGATCATTGGTCAGTCAACATCAGGGGTGTGTGTTCGCCAAGATTAGAGGCACTAAGGCTCTGTGACAATCAACAACATACTCCGTGTGACGGGGAGAAGGCTCTTCTTCCTGTCAGAGGGGCTGGCAAGTGCATGGTGGGGGGTTGTGGGAGGCCGAGACCCGTTTGTCGGGAAGCTCCCTGTGATTTGACAGCTACAAGCAATGACATGCACCTCGCTGCTGGGGCCAACTTCGTCAATATTAACATCAACAAATCGTAATATCAGATTTCTTAAACTTTTTTTTAAAACCCCCCAAATCAATAGCAATGATCAAGCTCAAAGAGAGTTTCACGTTTTCCCCCCTAATATCAAAAAGTCGTGGTGGCATGCTAACCCCGACTTGAGTGCTGGGCCTGGCCCTGAAAGCAGCATGTTAGTAGTGAATATGGCCACCCACGTCTTTCGGTGTCTGGGAACATGCTGCCGGTCACCTCACCTTCCACGTCAACTGCGAGTTGAGAAACCCAAGCAACTTGTACGTATCATCCTCCTCTTCCCCCAGTGCCACCGACGGGCCCTTCCGCCTATAGAAGGGGAACTCGAAACACTCCGGGTAGAAGCCAGCATACTCCCAGTCGACAATGGCGGCGATCTTGAGTGTGTCCGGGTTGACAATGACGTTGTGTTGCGAGCAGTCGTTGTGGCAGAAGACGTACTCGGCCTGCTGGGACGGGCGGAGCTGGGCCCAATCGTCCCGGTCCGTCTCGCACAAGACCCGGTAAGGGGGTATCACAATACCCGTGGGCCCGCCCATGCGATGGGATCGCAGCGTCTTGAGCTGGGCGAGGTGGCCCTCGAGCTCGGCAATGACGACGTCCTTTTGGTGGTCGGGCAGGTCGGCCAAGCTCACCCCCTCGACGTACTGCGTGATGATGTAGTAGGCGTCGTCGTCTTCAAAGTCGCAGAACAGCAGGGGGACGGGGATGCCCGTGTGCCGGCTGATGAAGCGCAGCGTGTCGGCCTCGTTCTTGAGCGACTCCTTTCGTAGCCGGGGGATGTGGAGGCCTTGTGGACCCCCCAGGAACTCGCGAGGTCGGAGACAGCGCTTGATGAAGGCGTTGCCGCGGCGGTAGTATTTTCGGTCGGAGCTGGTTGCCAAGCAGCCGTCCTCTGACGTTAGGTTCGGTTGGGGTATCAACGGTGCTTGCGAGCGCGGCGCGGCCATTGACTGACTCGAATCGAGTGACAGCGGAGTGATCGACGGCGACGTTAGTAGGCGTTTGATATTAATCTAGGACGGTCGAGAACGTGTCTGCCACATGCCAAGCGCGGGGATGGCGGGCAGTTCTAACGAAGAACATGGGGGGTGTCAGGGCGGGGAGGGTGGAGTGGGAGGGAGGGCAGCTGTTGATTCTCGCTGGCTGCCGATCGCAGGTGCTGCAGGTTCTCGCTACAATCGTCGTACGCAGGCTCAGGATCCATTCCGAGTCGTTTGAATTGCGGTGGTCTAATGCTCCAGGGCAAAAGACTTGGCCAGTTTTGGGGAAGCACAGCAGGTGGTTTGGGGGTGAGAACACGTCAGTGTGGGTGGAGCAATGTGAGAAGAGACAAGAGAGCTTCCAGAAGCGAGTCTAGGCAAAGTTCAAAACTCACCGAGTTTTGCCATCGCAAACAATTGAAAAGTCCCCATGTATTCAAGCTTAAACAAGCATCCTTGAAAATGCTTCTTTGACACTTCTCGACCTGCTTCTGCTCCATAGTGACAAATAATTACCCCACACAAACGGAAGATGGATCGCCAAGCACTCAGCTTCACGGTTCTACTGGCAGATTAGCCGCCTGTCAAGCTGATGAGGGGTTCACTTGTCCGGCAAGCGTCGATGATGGCTGATAGAAAAATGACCAAAGTTTGCCCCGCCATCTAGAGCCGGGAGTTCCTGCAGTTTGATCGTTATCGTGATCCATTCATGCGGGAGAGCGGGGGCGGGGCAGTTGACTGCCAATGGGCCACGTTCTTTCCTATTTCTATCGGGCAGGTCAGATTTCATCTTCTTCCTTCATTCCGTTCTCATTGGCTCCTTCTGGGTCACAGAAAGCGGCCGTTTGGATGCAAGCATGGTGCAGAGTTCCATGGAAGTTATCGATGCCACATGGTCCACACCACATACTTCCTTCCTCTTCTCAACTTCGAGACACATGAGACTTCGACCCTTCATCTCGCCACGAGCCTTTCCATCTTTTGGACCTGTTACAGACAGGTCCGCGGTTTGTCCTATGGAAGCGCAATTGGCATGATACTACGGTACGTCAACAGATTCCCGATTGCGCTGTTGGCGGCGAGTTCTCGACTTTCTGAATCGGGCTTTGGCGCATGCAATGCAATGGTCTCTGTCAGACCTGACAGATGCACGCGAATCTGCATCAACTAATCTGTAATGCCTATTCCTGTGCAGTTACTCCAAACATGGGTGTCGTGCTTTTGCACAATCCCGCGATTATTCATTTTCTGCTCCTGTTGCATGCGGTTACTTGCATAATATTGCCACCAAAACCTCCAGATTGCGGTGAGCGAGCTGACCGACCTCCAGATTCTTGGATCCCTTGTCCGGATAGTTTTCGAGCAGGCCGCACAGTGCTGGTATTATTTTATCGGCTCGGATCCGACCCTCGAGCCTGACCGCCACGTTGGGGGCCTTGCTGGGGCTTCGACATGGGGCCCTGTTGGGAACAAACGCCATCGAGAAGGGGGCACGCCTCTCTTCATCAAACACGGACCTGGCTGCCTCTTGCTTTTTGTGGCTGAAGAGAGGTGAGATGTGAGTCCCCCTGTGCCGCCACTCGAGTTTTCACTGTCGGACCGAGCTTCGCTGCCATTCGTCATCGAGGCCCTCGATCGAGGGTCCAGGAACCCGGACGAGGCGCCATGGGAAATCCACCGATTGGGCAATGTGGCTGCATCCCACGCGACAGGCACTCGCCGGTCACAAAGTTGCTTGGGAGCGTGGTGCTTCTTCGGTTTCACCACCCTTTTTACCTCAGGGGCAAGAGACCATTCACCCACGATGTCTGCCAGGGACTGCCGCTCGAGTTGGACTTGAAGTGGCTTGTCCCCTCCCTATAACTAAGTTGTCGGCAGTTTACGACTGCCGTCTTGCCCGAGCATCAAGTCCCGCGAGCCGTCCAATCCATCGCACGGTTGATTCGCCCTTTTTGTTGCGCTCGTTCTCTTTGCTGTGGTCCGCAAGGTTTGCGAAGATGGCGATGGGAGGCCAGGGACCTTGGTCCGTCGCAATTATGTGGATTGTGACGGCAGTGGCCTTCGCTTTTGTCGTGCTTCGCGTTTACACAAGAGTTGTTGTGGTACAGAGCTTTGGCATTGACGACCACGTCTACAACTTTGCCTTCGTCAGTCAGCTGCGAGTTCCCAGACCCGCAAAGGGCGTTTGCTGACTTTCATGACCACCCCTCAGGCTCTCCTCGTCTGCTACACGACCGCGACAACCATCTCGGCACACTTCGGGTTTGGGCAAAACATGGCTGACATTGCCAACCAAGATGATCTCGCCCACGCCATTCTCTTTGAAGCCATTGGGCAGACATTTGCCGTCGTCGGCATGGCAACGGCCAAATGGTCACTGGGGCTCTTTCTCCTGCGCTTGGTCTCCGAAACTTGGCACAAGGTGGCGATCTGGTTGACCATGGGCAGCTTGATGGCCGCTTCCATTTCCGTCTGCTTCGTCTTTTGGCTGCAGTGCACACCGCCGGCCTACCTCTACGACCGACGGATTCCCGGGGGATACTGCCACATCAACACAACTCCGGTCTCTTTCACTCTGTGCAGTACGTGGGACACCTGATATCGTTGTGTGACTCAAGGTCGATTGGCTGAAACATAACCTCGCAGTTCTATGCGTCGTGGCCGACTTCTTCTTCGCGTTGTTCCCATGGATCTTTCTTTGGAGCCTGCAGATGAATCGACGCGAAAAGATCATCATCGCTGGGAGTTTGAGTTTCGGCCTGTTGTACGTATCTCCCACCCATGTCTGCTTCGGAGGGTCTAACCCAACCCGTGTCCGCAGCGCCGGCGCCTGCGGCATCAAGAGGACCATCGAAGTCCCCAGTCTCTCCAGCTCAAATTACCTCAGTAAGTGCTGTCCCCATGGTAACCTCCCAAGGACAGCCAAGCCAGCCATCCCATTCAGGCTCTTTTGCTTGTCAGTCCTTCTGCTAACAAAAGCAGACGACACAGTCGGTCTCATCGTCTGGTCCGCCGCCGAGATTGCCGTCACAATGGTTTGCATCGGCATCCCCGTTTGCCGCCCTCTCTACAAGCGCTGGGTCGATAGAATCCTGACGCACTTTTCCAAGTCGCGTTCAGGAGGAGGAGGATCCGGCGGTTACCGGCGACACAAACAAGGGCAGGAGCAAGGCCAGGGCGCGGCCGGCAATAATAATGGGGGTCCTGTATATGTGCTGCGCACGTTTGGCGGGAGCACGATGCCCGGCGCGTCGCAGATCAGGCCCGAGACGAATGGCGAGGACAGCTCGACAGACGGGGTCTCCGAGGCTGGCCGGAAGGGGCGTCATCATCAGTGGTCTCTCGGCCACGGCGGCAGTGGTCGGCTGCACAAGATTGGGGGTGGTCGTGCCAACAAAAACAAGAACTTTCAGAAGAGCGAGGAGCCCGATGACGAGTTTGGAGAGGTGAGACTGGGTATCAATGGCCCGTTCAACGAAGCAACAGCCGTGGGAGGTGCGGACTGGAATGAGAGTGAGGAGGAGATATTGGGGTCCGAGTTTAGGGGCCATCATGGGCGCGGACTGGGGTACAAGAAGCGGCATAGCCATACCGATATTGAGTCTGGGAAAGGGCATGGGTATGGGCATGGCACCAACATCCAGGTGACGGAGGAGTGGAGGGTTGACAGGTCAGGAAAACTGGATCGATGACTTGAGAATGTCAGTAGGGAAAAAGGGGGCGGCGTTCAGGTGTTGCTGCGGAAAACATTACAGTCTGTTAAATGATCTAGATAGGCTGAGGCTGGAACTCGAGTCTCCTTGGATGGAGTTGAACTCTACGGATCATGTCTACGGATCATGTCTCGTTCTGGAGGATGTCTTCGTCTACGATTCCCACCTGAGCAACAACCTCCGTCAGGGCAACAGCCTCGCCCAGCACCCCACCCCTCCGGCGACCCCAAAGCCAAAACTTCTGTCAATATTTTCGACACAGTGTTTATTTGTTTGCCAGATGCAGGAGGTGTTTATTGTTCCTCCACGATGCATAGCATTTTCCTGCAGCAAAATATGGCGACGCGCTTAGAGCTAGCACCGGTGTTTGTTTACAGTCTCTTGCAAAGCGAGTTTGGGTCGGCATCGCAGAGTGCTTGCATTGCTGTCCTGCAGAAGTTCTTGCTGGTCCAGTTCAGGGCTGACGTCACATCCTTGCTTTGCAGCCCGGCCCCACTGGCCGCTTTCTTCGCCAATCAGCTGTTGGGGTGCTGCCGCAAAGGGAAAGCCGTCACTCGCTAAGGGTCTGTCTGAGTGGGGTTTTGGGTGTGTAAGTGAAGGTGCAGGTCAGACCCTACCTGACAGCAACTTTTCTTTGCATGCTGTTTCTGCCTATCTTACATTACATGGCTGTTGCATATGTGAATCAGTATAATGCTTGCGCGGCGCATGGGTTCTGCAAAACAATGGATTGTTGTTGGGGGAATAATTGGTGTTGGTGTGGGAAGCTTCCAGGTTGTTTTCATCCAGTTCAGAATTGTTGTCAACGGGAAAGAGGAGGATGTGGACTCGGCCGAGAATGACAAGTTTGGCCAAGTGAAGAAGGTGTGTTGTGTTTGAGCGATGGAGAGTTTGCTAAGGCTTTGGCGACCGAGCTGAGGCGAGTCCGCACCCGATTCTCAAGTTGGAACTTCAGAATTTAGACTACTTTACTTTGTGTTGTGAACAGTATGTGGCTGAACATAGTTTTGTATTACAACTACCTAATTGCCCATGACCATGCCAGACAAGGAATACAACGTCCGTTTCTTAAGGATAGATGACAGAAACTCGAAGACTCTGGAGCGCCCTGGTGGTTCAAGTCTGGCCAGGGCAGGCGCGTTGGTGTACGGTACGCTTGCGATGGGAAATTCTCAGGCTCCTGTGAACAATCTGTCCCGTTCTGTCTGATTTGGCTCTGCGTTTCCAGGCCAAAAACATGTGTTCGCACCCACAACAACCACTCACGCGCGCCGCCCCATGCGTGCGTCGCCTCGACTTGCGTCTCAACACCACACCCCACAGCATTTCCCGCAGTTCTTTACACGCATGATGCCGACATGTTTTAATCCATTCCCGCCACGCCTCTATATGCGTCTCGGAGACTCACCAAACTCGATTTGTTTAACAGGCCGCGCCATGCAGTCTTTGATGGGGTGATGGGAGTGATTGCGAGTCCTCGGGGGAAAATATATAAGGCTGGTTCCCCCTTCTTTTTGATCCCAAATTTTTTTCCCAGACATCCGAGAACTTGAACTGTCTTATCTCATCTGTCACTCTACATACCATCATCTCCTCACGAACACACATCTCACGTCCTCCGCACAAACATCAACATCATACCACTCCACATTACTTTGTCAGCTTCCTATCTACCAGGTAGCTTCACACAGCTTGTAGGTCATCTCCTTTTCTTTTTTTTTTTTCTTTTTCTTTTTTTTTTCTGTACTTATTTGCTTTCTTGTCGTCTCCCTTTACTTTTTTTGTTATCCAATGTGCATTGTTTTGTTTCCATTCAACCTGCATTGTTTTGTTCCCGTCCACCGCGCTGGTGTTTACTGCCACCACCTTTCCTATCACCAACCACCAACACCGTCATTGCATGTGTTTACCTGGTTTGTCCGTTATTGACTCGATTACAACCACATCCTTTGTTACCAGTCCCTCCACTGTCCCCCCATCTATTTACTTCTGTGCATTCTCGATGCTGCGTACAGTGTGGTGTGCTGACTCCTGTTTCTAGCCATCATGACTTTCATGGGTCTCCTTGCTTTCCTGCTTCTGGGCAGCTGCGTCTTCGCTGCTCCAGATGACTTCAGAGCTACCAAGTCTCTCTCGATGGCTGGCATGGCCCTTCTTGTGGTTGTCGCTATTGCCACTGCTGCCAGTCTCTCGGGTCGTCCGCGTCGCCCCCGCCAATCTCTGAAGTACCGCGCCTCCATTCTCCTGGTTGCCTTTGCTCTCCCTGGTTTTGCTCGCGCCGACCCTTGGAGCGCTGGTCTCTGCATCAGGCCCAGTGGTATCGGGGCGGCCTCCGGTGGTGTTCCCTTCACCATTATCGGCTCCGCTGGCTCGACTGTCCAGAAGGTCCGTGTCTACCGCAACAATGGCAAGGACGGTTATCTTCGCGGAATTGTGGTTTTCTTTTCGGACGGCACCGAAATGCGTGGTGGGGTACGCAGAGACCAGTTCTCCGAATTCGACCTTTCTGACGGCGAAGTTGTCAAAAGTATGACTCTGTGGAAACTGGACAACGCGAACGGCACTCGTGTCGCTCGCATGGACATCACCACCAACCAAGGCGCCTGGGGCTTTGGTGTCGACAACACGGCCAAGCTGTCAGCCAAGGCTGTCAACGTCGGCTCCGGTGTGCTGGTTGGCTTCCAGGGCCGGTCGGGCGATGACCTGGACTACTTGGCACCCATCTTCCTGAAGACAATGACCTCATCCACTATCAGCGATATTGTCTTTGAGAAGACGGGAGACAACGAAGGTCTCCGACTCGTCACTCTGAGGGAGGGTTCGGCAGTCTGGAACGGGACCGACTACTCCTGGACCTTCTCCGGCAACGAAAATCGTGACACGTCGCAATCCTTCACCAACGGGATGGCCAATTCTCTCAGTGTCTCGACAAGCTTTGCCACAAGTGTTCCCCGGATCATGTCGTCAGGCATTGCGGCCGGATGGGCAGGCAGCGCCTCGTCGTCACACGAGCAGCACTCGGGTCGATCTTCGCAGCTCGCCTGGAGCACGACCATCTCCCTCAGCAAGGACGTCCCTGCCGTCTCATGCTCGGCGCTGGTCTGGGAGGGCAGGCTCAATGTCGGTTGGACTGGCACGCAGACCATCTTCGCCGACGGCCAGAGCATCTCGTTCCCCACATCGGGTACTCTCGCGCTCGTGGACTATGGCAAGGTCGAGACCGTCTGCCGCCCGCTCTCGGCTGTTTCCAAGCGTGCCAGGCGCTGGGTGGCCTAGTCAAGTCTTTTGGGGCATGTCGGTGTCGTTCTTGGGGGGCGGACTTGTGGGAATAGGGGAGGTGTGATGGTCGGGTTCACAGGATGAGCTCTTGGGGTTTTTCTTTTTGTATATGGTGGCTTTTGGGCGAGTTTTCTGGGGAAGTGCATGAGTTTTGTATATTTTGGTCGGGGTTGGGTCTCGGGAGGAACAACCGGGCCTGTACTTTTTCTTCTCACGGGTCATGTTCGTGAAGGGAACACCCGGTTTAGTACATGTTTTTGGTCAGGGACGACTCAGGAAGTCGGGATTAATAATAAATTATATCATAATTATTCACCATCTGCTTCTGGCTGAATAGGGTTCGTGACAGAGCCTCTCGTGATGGAGAACAAAATCACAACAATATGGTACCAAGCATCATCGGGCATATCTGCGTTGACCCCTCCCTTTTTTGGTGTTCCGAACTTCAGATCGCACTTTTCAAATTCCCGCCGTATTCTCGGGCTGCCCGCGCTCTCCGGTGCGGATTTCCTGCATCTAAAGCCGACAATTACCACATTTTCTTCAACTGTACAGATCGATGAAAACAAACACTATGCAACGCGACATGCAGTCGCGAACTCAACCGCAGCAGCTCGATCCGCGGATAATTACTGAATATTCGACACGGCAAGTCAGCATGCCCGATTAGCCCATCTGCCAGCACAATGCAACGTGTCGGCGATCACATCTGAAACGACGATGATGATACACGAGACGATCATGGGCTGATCGCATGCTCCAGCCGCACGCCCCGGGTTACACTGTAGCTCCCCAAGGTGCTAATATTGGCTTAGTGTCAATACCACCGATGACGAACCGGCTTTCCAGCCCTGAAACAACACAGACACTGCAAAAGGGACTCCTTGTGTGCGGAAGTCGTGCACACAAGTATGGATCACCAACAACCCGCTCAGCTCCGCGAAAGCTGTCATCATGTCTTTCCATGGCCTTCTCGAACCCAATCCCTCCGTTGGCTTACAAAATAACAAGTCCGCGCTCAATGCTAAGTCCGCGGAGGAGCGACGTTAACGTCGTCTTGCAGGATCAGCCGAGACGTTGCTAACCCTATCAGAGTCGACCGGCGTCCCCCAACATTTGTAATCAGCTGAAAGGTGAGGCTTCCGCTCCTTTCCAGCTCCCCACCTGAGTTGGCATAAGTTGATGCTGGCCCTTCAGCCTTCTTCCATAATTCTGTTCCATCATACAGCTGACAACTTACTTGCTAGTTACCTGAACTCTCACATTGTCTCATTTTTAGCAATCATAATTACCTCTTTCGAAATTTACATTCTAGTTACCTTACCTACCATATCAATCTCCTACAACAACACAGCATGGCACTCCCCCCTCCCGAGCGTGGCGAGAGCGTTCTCGCAGACCTGAAGGCCAGGTTCGACCGCATCGACGTTGCCTATAAAACGGTAAACGGCACGCCCATCAAGACGGTCATCTTCGTTCCCAAGACCATCTCCTCCACAACCGAACCCACAGCAGCGCCCGTCCTGGTGCACTTCCATGGCGGTGCCCTGCTCATGGGCACCAACCCAGAGCCCTTTTTTCTGTCCGACTGGTTCGTCTCCCTCTATCATACCTGAGATTGGTTACCCACCCGTAACACCATGGGGCCCATGAACTAACCTCACACATCCAGGGTCCGCGACCTCGCCCACGCCACCCCAGCAATCTTCGTCTCCCCAGCGTACCGCATGGCGCCAGAGACCCGGGGCGTCGAGATCCTCGACGACATCGCCGACTTGTGGACCTGGCTGCACGCGCATCTCCCAGAAGCAGTCCACTCCCGCTGGACCCACCTCACCGCGGACCTCACCCGCACCGCCGTCGTTGGCGAGAGCGCCGGCGGCTTCCTTGCGTTGCATTCGGCCCTGCAGTTCAACCGCACCGCGCGGCTCCGCGCCGTCATCGCCCAGTACCCGGCCATGTTCCCCGACCTGCCGGGGTTCGACCGGCGGGCTGAAAACCCGGACCCGGCCTTGGATCAGGCCGTGGCGGGGTATCTGGAGGCGGCGAGGCAAAACCCTGGTACTGTGCGTGTGTCATCGCCGTGGCCTGAGAGGGTGGATCTGCTCATGGGCGGGATCGCCAACGGCTGGATGCGGGAGTTGCTCGGGGAAGATGAGGAGGGGAAGCTCACGCTGGGGTACGCGCTCGCGAAGGCGGAGGAGGTGCCGCCGCCGGTTTGGATCATACAGGGCGATGAAGATCTGCTGGTGCCGAAGGCTATGGCGGATGAGTTGGTCGGGAGGGCAGGGAAGGAGAGACCCAGGTGGGGGATCAAGTATACTGTTAGGCCGGGCGGGCACGGGTTTGATGGGTTCAACACGCTTGAGGATGACTGGGTGAAAGAGGGGATTGAGTATTTTAAGGGGTACTGGCTTTGATTGGGTTTAATGAGTTAATGAAGGCTAAGCCATGCATGATTCCGCTGTGACTCTCCGCCCGTTGGTTGCCGTTCCGGAAGGGTTGTTTGGATATGCAGCAGAGCTGCAGCTGATAAGCACGAAAACGAGGCAAGGCAAGGCAGGTACGTCGAGTGGAAGGTAAGGTAGGACAGTTGGGTGCCTAATAATAAACCCAACCTCTGTTGGCCTCTTTCCCCCGCACTTTCCAAATCTCGTACGCTCAAGTCACAACGGCACCACTTCGGCTCTCTGCCTGATTTTTATACACCTCATTTTCACCAGCCAACTAACTACGGCCTTCTGAGAGCTCTCACCATGGCCCGCATCTGCGCCGACTGCGGGCGCAACCTCCCGCAAACGTCGTACACGGCAAACCAGTGGTCCAAGGGTCAGGGCTGGTCGCGGTGCGCGGGTTGCGTCCACGGCCACTACTCGGACACTCCAGCCGCCGCGCAGTTCGACAGCGGCCGCTACAACGAGTCCGAAAGCTCCACGTTCACGACCTACGCGCTGGAGAACCCTTTCGCGGAGGGCGCCTTCCGCTGGGTGGCCAAGGGCGTCTACACCACCGGCGAGCGGGCCGGGCAAGCGGCGGTGACCAAGTGGTTCAAGTCGGGCGTCGTCTTCGAGGACGACTACTTTGATCTGGACATCAGGGCCGTCGATAAGGCGCTGGAAATCGTCAACCGCTTTAACGAGCTCAACATCGTCGACAAGACCGTCAAGGTCAACGTGCCGGCCGTGTGGCAGTTCGACGACGGCAGCAAGCCGTGGTCCGGCTCCAAGAACCTCAGCGAGCCCTTCATCCAAAACTACCAAAAGTTCAACAGCAACACGGGCTGGACCGACGAGTCCAAGCCTTGGGCGCGCGTCATGCAAGCCCTGAGCCGTAAGCAGACCGACCACCCCCCTTCTCCATCTCACTGACCCACTCCGACTAACTTCAAACCAACAGACTTCAGCTACCACATAACCGGCGGCAACCACGTGCTCTGCGACCTGCAGGGCGGCATCTACCAGCACGAAGTCGTCCTGTCTGACCCGGTGATCCTGTCGCGCACGCGCGACTACGGTGTGACGGACCTCGGCCCGGACGGCATCAGCTCCTTCTTCGCGCAGCACGCCTGCAATAACTACTGCCGGCCGCACTGGTCAGCTCCCGCGCAGCCACGCGCCTACTTCCGCGCCATCCCCGGGACGACCATGATGGGGCATTTTGTGCCTACGGCTGCGTCCAGGCCGAAGGAGACGGGGTTTTATGTGTGAGTAAGAGGTTGGCAGAAGGGGGGCAATGATAGTTTCATAAGCTTGTCGGGCTTGGTAACGATTGAAGTTGGAGGTTGAAGAGGAGACAATGTGTCACGAGGATCGACGACCAATGATGATAATCGTCACACCAGAACATTCAGTTGATAAAACACTCTGCAAGGAATTCTCCTCGTAAACCTCTACAAACAGGATCAAGCAACGAGGACAAGACACAAGTATCGGCACCTGAGCGTCGGAAACAGGTCACGACGTGCGATTCAGCAAAAGCACCAAGCAAGGTCAACGGACAGTTGTGAAACCCTTTTGTGAAATTTTGCAGCACTGAACTCCACCCAGACCCTGATATAGACAACTCTACTCCGTAACCTGCTGGAGAAAGCACTCCAAATGCATCCGTCCTGTTGTCCTCATTGCAAGGTAGATCCTGTCGTCTACCGCGTCATATATTACTTCTCGCCGATGCGCCCCGGCCACAAGCCGAGGTCGCTGCCGTGTTCCGGAGGACTTAGACCGGGGCGTGGTTGAAGAGGTACGAGACCGACTCGCCTGCATCCGAGTTAGCATCAACAATCGAGAGACGGAAACGCGGCGTGGTTGGGAATTACCATTGTGGGTACGACGGATGGCCTGTCTCAGGGTTAGCTAGTGTGATCTTCCAGTGGAGTTAGTTAATAACATACCTCGGCGATGGTGGGGCTGATGTCAATAACACGCAGCTTGGGGCACTGGACGATGTTAGCCGATGGTCCAAGGAACACAGGAGTGGAGCACCCGGACGTACCCGCTCGACCTTATCTGCAAGCGGCACTGTGTTGGTAACCACCAGCGCGGAGAGGACACTGCCGTTGAGGGTCTCGATGGCATTGCCGGACAGGATCCCGTGCGTAACGAGGGCCAGGACCGACTTGGCACCGTTCTCCTTAAGAACCGCCGCAGCCTTGACCAGGGTGCCGCAGGTGTCCGCCATGTCGTCTGTCAATGCGTTAGAACACAGTCTTTCCGATGGCCATGTTTTGGCCAAAACAGGGAAAGATGGTGCGCTGGACACTTACCAACCAGGATGGCAACCTTGTCCTCGACGTTACCGACCAGAACCTACAACCGCTGTGTCAGTGTCCTTCCCCCATCCCAGCTCGGAAATGCTGCTCTTACCATACGACCGACAACATTGGGTCTGGGGCGCTCCTTGTGGATCAGAGCGAACGCCGTGTTAAGGTGATCAGCAATGGAAGTCGCACTGCAGTTCGTGTCAGCAAGCCAGATGTTGCTCAGAAGGAGAGCATTGGACTGACCGCTTAGCGCCGCCGGCATCGGGCGAGACAATGACGCAGTCCTCGGGGTTGAAGTTCTCCCTGATGTAGCGGAGGAACGACGGCTCGGCGTACAGGTTGTCCACGGGAACGCTGAAGAAGCCTGGGGGAAGCGGGGTGTTAGATTTCAATTGTTGAACAGCGCAAGTTTCGAAATGGCATACCTTGGATCTATTACACTGGTCAGCATGGGAACTTAGATGGAGGATGTGCTATTCAACTCACCTGCGAAGCATGGAGATCGACAGTCACGATGTCTGTGTCAACTCTTAGTACAGTGAAGACCAGAAAAGAAAGTGAGGAGCGAGCATACGGTTAGCACCGGCGGTCTGCAGCATGTTCGCAACCAGTCTGGCGCTGATGGGAGCTCTCGACTGTGCCTGGTCAGCATGCCATTCATGTACCCAGAATTGTGGTCTTGTGTCATACCTTGTCCTTCTTGTCCTGACGAGCATACGGGAAGTTGGGGCTGCCGAAAGTCAGCGTCGAGTTCTGTGACGGGCGATGGCGCGCGAATGGGGTCTCGGTCGAGGTTCGCGGGTTGGAGGGTCGCTCACATGACGGCGGTGATTCTTCTGGCGCTGTGTCCAAGTTAGCAACTGAGCGACTCGGCAGAGGGTTGGGTGTGCGGGAGAAGAAGCCCATGAAGAAGCGCATACCTGGCAGTGCGGCAGGCGGAGATCATAATAAGAAGCTCCATCAGGCCCTCGTTGACGTCGCCAGTAAGGGTGGACTGGACGATGAAGACATCCTCGTCGCGGACCGACTCGCCGACAGTGAAGGAGGTCTCCTGGTTCGAGTAGTTGAGGGAAATGGTGCGCGCGACTTCGATGCCGAGTCTGTCATTGGGCGCATGTTAGCGAACAGCACATTCGAGTCGGTCGGTCGGTCGGTCTGTAAATCGCGACTGGGAAAATTGACGGGAATCAATCTGGCCGTACCGCTTCGCAATCTTGCCGCTCAGCTCTGGGTGGCTGCGGCCGCTGATCAGCTTGATCTCGTTTGCCATCTCGGCGGACATGGTGAGAGAGAATCCGGGCTGCGTGCGCCGGACGACGGGACCAAAGGTTTTCTTTGCTTCTTGCTGCAGCTGTTAGCGGGGAACCTGAGTGCGGGGCAGCGACAAGGGCTGGGAGGCGTACAAGGGGTCGCGGGTGCAGGAGATGGTCGCGCAGCTGTCGGGACCAAAACCTGTGGCTTGAGGTACGATGCGTGAACTGAAAGTCCAATTCGCGCGGGAGAACACACGGACGGCGATCAGGAAGGCTCACATCCCCATGGCCGGCAGAAAAGTTCAAAGAAAAGCGAGTGGAGATGGGTCCAGGCCGCGTTCCCCCAGGTACCTGGTCGGTTGTACCCACTAGCCGAACAATTCCAAAGGGACCAAGCTTATCGATAAGCTAACGAACGCAAGGCAACGCTAAACATGGGCAGGGTTTCATCGCACGTGAACTTGCAAGACCTTCAAATTTTGCCTGTGTCGTCATGCATCGGCTTTTGTTTGTTGTTTGTTTGAAGCGAGAATGGTGGTGCCGAGGTGACGTTAAAATGTCCATGCAACGAACCTCGAGGTTTACGCAAGACGCATCCCTTTGTATGTATGTAGTCTGTTTAAGGATTACAGAATACATACATACAGAAGCACTTATTTTGTGTTCCACATGCTCCGGACCCTTCCGTGCGCGCTTCCGGATGTGCGCCTTGACCCGACCAAGCGGCTCTGAGAATTTATTGTCTCGACATGGGACTTTGTCAGACCCAGCAATTGTTTCCACCCGCTACGGCTACTGCCGGCAACCGGTGCCTTGGCCAAGCATTCAGATCTCCTGCCGGTGCCTTCCTTAGTGCATGGCTAACAGGTTGAGAATCGGGCAGTCATTCATTCCACTTGTTGCGAAGGCCTGCCTTGGAAAACAGGGAACAGAAGGATGCCAAAAGAGGTAGACGCTGGGGACCTAATAATCGTGCGTATCGTTACTTCATTATGCACTTAGAGTGCGGCCGTCATCTTCCCCTCTCCGATCCCAATGCAAGGACCCAATCATTTCACAGCCGGCCGCTCATCGAGCACCTCCTCTCCCGTCGGACCACTGACCTTGACGCCCTCGAGAGATGCATGGTCGCCGCCATCATTCTCTCTCTTAGCTTCCCTGCTGCTTTCCCCAATCTCCATACTCCTGATACTGCTGGCCTTGCTAACCCCTTGGCTCTCGGGGTCTTCCACCCTCAAGCCAAGCTGCTTCTCGGCAGCCGGATCCTCAGCATTCCCTCCCTTCCAGTCAGCAGCTTGCACCTGCGGCACAGGGCTGCCCTCTGCGGGTTCGTTTATGGCCACCCCGGAGGCGACCTTTGCCCCCTCTGGCCCAGGGGCGCCGGCGCCTGCCACCCGCCAGACCACCGACAGCTTTTCCAGCGCGCGGGTGCCTCTCTGGCTCGAGCCCTTGATGCCGTCCATCTTGTCCCAATCGATCTCGAAGACCCCGCTCTCGTCCGCATTCCCATCCTGCTCGGCTCCGTTGCCCTCGAAGAAGGTGTTGAACCACACATGTGCGACTGCCGTGACCATGGTCAAGCCCATGCTGGCCGGCCCGCGGTTTCTCCTCTCAATGGTAATGTTGATGTCGCTGTTTGGGATGATGATTGGGCTCGATGGTTTGAAGATGACCGCCTGCCCGCCTGGTTCCGAGGGATCGGCGAAGGAGAAGCCGTTCTGCAGGTTGGTTGTCGACCGGGAACGGGACTCGTCTTTCCCCGGGAGGGATTTGCCGCTGGACGCTGCCTGTGACGACTCCGGCATGGCGATGGTCTTGCCTTTGGGTCCCCCTTTCGCCAGCTTATCCAGGCTCTGTGAGGAACCCTGCTTCCGACCGGCCAGTTTGCCCACCATCTCGGCGGTCCGTGACCCCTTCAGCTTCTTCGAGGCCCTCCGAGAAATACCCCCATGCTTGCCACCATCGTTGTGGTCACTCGGCCCGTCGTTGGTAATCTCTTCGTAGTCCGCGTCCTCCAGAACCTCTCCCGTATCATCCACCACCGTCTTCGCCCCATACCCAGCCATATCCTGCACCATATCCACCATCCCCGCCCCGCCGGGCGCACCTCCTTCCACCACGATCCTCTCCTCCCCCTTAAACGTATGAAACACCCTGATCTTTTTGCCCTCTTCAACAAACCCCTCCACAGCAACCTTCACCCCATGCCGCAGCCCCCAGACATGCACCTCCACAATCTCCACCGGCCGGTCAACATACCGCTTGCCACCCTTAGCCCACCGATCCACATAGCTCACCCACCGCAGCTGGCTGGGAATCGACACGCCGGCCCCAAAACCAGGCCTCATCCTCCTCTCAGTAAACCGCGCCAGCGCGTCCTCCGCCGTCCACCCACACTCAGCAATCAGATAACTGCAGGCCATGGTCCCAGACCGTCCCTTCCCTGCTTTGCAATGCACCACCACGACTCTGTCCCCCTTCTTCTGCCCCTCATCCGCTTCCAACCCTTCGTGACCATCACCCAACCCACCACCCCGCAACCAATTCCTCATGCCCCCCACAATCCCAGGCACAAGCCCAAACGGCGGGGGGTGATGGTCGGGCCAGGGGTAGTGCCGTATGCGCCCGTAGACAGCCTCGTCCGGGTATCCGGTGCCCTCGGCACGGAACTCCCAGATAGCCCAGCCGGTGCCGTGACGCGCATCGAGGAAGGCGACGAGGCGGTCGAGCGGGTTGCGGTAGGCGCGTTGCGGGTATGTTTGGGAGGGGCCGGATCTGTCTCCTTTCTTCGTTAGTTGGTCGTTTCCTTTGCGGGTATTACATATGAAGGGTCCAGAGTCATGGAGACAGGGAGACAGACGTTGCGATGATGTTGGATGTCACATAGCACAGGTCCAAGCCCGTTTCTTGGTGTTTTGCGCGGGGTCCCGCGACGATTTGCCGGAGGATGGAGGCCATGTCGTCGCGAGTGCGGGAGGAGGGAAGGGGGTATCTATGTTATTATCGCATATACAGAAGTGTATCAACGGAAGAAAAGTGTCGAATTCGAGAAAATATGGAGGGTTGGGATTGGGAGACGAACAGGAGCGTCGTTCAGGGACCAACCAGCTGCGTTTGGTAGCGCCTGAACGCGACGTCATCACTGCAGGGTCGTATGCAGTGGGGTCCTGGAGTTAAACGCCTTGGCATTCTGCCCTTTCCAGGTGTGCCATGCTCAGCACGCTCTAATGGTCTCAGAGCTGCCATACCCATGGGCACGAGACATATGTGGTACGTACAGTCAGTCACCAAAGCTGCAACAGGCTTAGCGATACAGGTTAGACATTGTGGTACAGGATAAATAAGACCAATACCAGGAAAAACCATCCGCTGCCGTCCCATGGATAACCTCAACTCCCCTGAACCCGCCACCACGCCCATGAGAGAAAGCCAGCAACACGAAGAAGTCCAAAGCAGACCCCGCCATTAACCAGGAGACTCCCCTCTACCGTCCAACACACACAACTCCTGTTTTATAGACCGCCGAGTCTTCGCTCCCAGACCAAGCCGAACAATATCCCTGGTCGCAACTCTCCCCTCTACGTGTAGCGAAACGCTTAGGGCCGCAGCGATGTGCGGAAAGCTTAATTGTCGTCGTAATCGAGTCTCGGTCCAGCGCATGCGCTTAGGACGTCTTCTTGGGAGCAGCCGCGCCGCTCATGTACTTGTTGACGTCGGTCGCGGCATAGAACTGCCTCGCGACACCCTTCACACCCTCCCAGCCCTGACGAGCCGCAGGCGGGGTGCCCTGGGCGCCAATGAGGTTATCGATGCGAGCCTCGAGCTGAGAGAAGGAGCCCTGCACGTGGCTGCTCTGGGCGAAGCGCGCCCGCAGGAAAGCGGTGTAGATGGCGATCAGGATCCAGGACCGGCGCTGGAAGAGGATCGCAGACAGCAGGAGGCGGATCCACAGGAGGATCTCGAGGTTAGCCACGATGGACATGGACGAGTCATAGTACTGCTTGACAAACGCGCCAATGGCATCCGAGGCTGGGTGCTGGGTGAACTGCGGCTTGGCGTTGGGCGAAGCACCAGCGGGCGGGTTGATCTTTTGGGGCGGAATAATGGTCGGGATCAGGGTCGTGCGAACATATGTAGCGACGTGGAAGACCGAGTAAATGCCGTACGGGAGCAGGGCAAGCAGGTTCTGGGGCATGAACAGCCAGACCAGAGCCATCACTGCGTTGCGAGTCACGTTAGCATGTGCTCTACAATGGGGCAACAGCTGTTCGTGCACATACCGAGGTACTGGACGTTCTCATCGGCAAGGTAGCCCACGGCACCACCGGGCTGCTTGGCCCCCGTCTTTTGGCGGGCCCGCCTCGTCTTGTAGACCACGATTCCATAAGTGCCGGCAGCCGAGATGAAGGCGAGGCGATAGCAAAACTGGGCGACGCCGCCATAGTAGTTCATGCGGATCCACGAGAGTGAGTACCGGAAGATGCAGAACAGGAGGATTGCATGGCTGCGCGGGGAAACGTTAGCCGGAGTTCACGAGGTGTCTCGGTTGAGCTGCGACTCTTTTCCGTCGGGCGACCGATGCAAGCCTCAAGCTGCGCGTCACAGTCGTCGTCAAGGAGTTCGGGAAATATCGACGTACCCAGAGAACCAGGCGACTGTAAAATACAAACAAGGTCAGTGACAGTCATGGGATTCCCAACTTTAGAAGCCAAAGGTCTGGGGTCTCGCGATGCAGAAGATCGGAGCTTCAATTGCGCACGTACACTGCAGGGTCGAAGCTACCCGTTGCAGCCTCTGCCCGAGAGGCATGTCAGCTGGGGGCGGCGGAGCCATTGTGAATGCGATGCAATGTCGGTCGGTTAGTGGTTTGCGATATTGTGCGTCGGGGCAGCTCGGGTTCGGTGCTCGAGATGCAGAGAAAGCTGGCGAAGGAATGTCGCCTTGGGTTGTGGGGATGGGTAAAAAGGTGAGGTGGTGCTTCTTCCCAGTCGGGAATTTGGAGCTGCAGTGGTCGGTGCGTCACTGCCACCAGGGACTTGTGCAGGAGCTGCAGGGTTGTGACGTCGCTTGTTCGGCGGCTCGTTCGGCGGTCAGCACAGTGAGTGTTTTGGTCCGAGATTCGTTCGACAACCGCTTTGTGTTTGCAGCGAGATGAAATGCATCAAAAAAAGTCAAAAATAGAAGAGAAAAAGAGCAAGAAGCTATAGTCAGAGTTTTATCCGCCTAGATATTACGCCAACAACGCGCCGACACTGGACAGCCTGTCTCAAACGACCAAAGAGCAGGCGCCTTGGCTTATCATGTGCATTCGTCACACCTTGTCGTCATCAGCCAAGCTGTCGACCTCGTGCGACCCACAAGAGCAGTGGAGGAAAGATCTAGCGTATCAACACTTTCAGCTGCCGAGGGCAGGTTCTAGAATGAAAACAACGTGGATGAGATCATGAATTTCGGGTCCGGAAAATATGGGACTGAGGCTTCATATCTTGAACAGTGCCTCCTCCAAGGGTACCACCGCTGCGAAGCTGAGAAAGCGCCTGCCGTGTGTGATTGTGAGTCTGGACTCTGGAAGGCATGCAGCTGTCAGGAGCAAGTGGGGTTCACGCATCCACGCTGCAGGACAGGAGTGAAGCGCGGGCCAATCAGCTGTTGTCACCAGATGACCTGAGGTCCTGAACAATCCCTTCACGATTGTACGCCTTGTGCGCCCGGGCGTTCTTCCAAGTTGAAGTTCCAGGCCGTCTTCCTGCAGCAGCTCGTGACATCACCCAAGAAGCTCAATTCAAGAGCTTCTGGTAAGATACAGACACATTGTCGCCCAGCTAGCTGGCTCGATGTGGTTTACGGGTAGTATACCGTGTCAGCCCTTGCTCGGCGGTGCTTTTTGGTCTCGACACCTCCAAGGGCCTTCAGTGCCGCGATGGACGAGGGCTTCAAGTTGTTCTTCTCGTTCGACTATGCGGGGGGTGGACCATGGGATAAATCGACGTGATCAGCATGGTCAGTTTCTGGGGAGGTCATGATGCCCACTTCCTACACAAGGGCAGGCCTCTGGTCTCAACGTTTGAGGGCACAGAGAGGGCAGCAGACTGGTCGGACATCAAGTCCGCCACCAACTGTTACTTCGTCCCGGACTGATCGTCGGTCGGTGCGAAGGTCGCACTCGAGCTGAACCCTGGCGTCGTGGACGGTCTCTTCAACTGGGCTGCCTGGCCCTGGGGAAGCACCGACATGAACACATACACCGACGCCTCATACTACGAGTTCCTCGCCAAAAAAACACCCCAGCCTTACCTACATGATGGCTATCTCGCCCTGGCTTTTTACCAACCTGCCTGGGTATGAGAAGAACTGGATCTGGCGAGGGACCGGGCCCGGTGACCTGGCCGTCCTGTGTGACTACGCATGCCACTTTGCGTTCTGCCCCTACCACGCCTGCTCCTGCATCGCCGTCGGTCCGCTGATCGTGCCACCGCCTGCCACGGGGGGCAGCGGCAAGGAGGGCGCCGGGAAGGACTGGCTCAAGTACGGGCCCATCTGCAAGTTTACCTGTAGTCGTGGGTATTGCCCACCGGGCCCCTGCGCCCCCAAGGGAACCCCAGAGACTGGAGAGCTCATCGTGTACGTCGACCCAAGCGCCTGGAAGAACCCCAAGGGCGTCACGGCGGCGTGCTTCCCTCCCTGCTGCACGCTCGTCATGCCGCCATCCAAGCTGCCGAGCCCGACCACAATCAGCTTCCCCCCATTCACCACATCGCTCGAGGTTGGCCAATCGACCGGCACGACTCTGGTGACAAAGAGCGGTATCGTTAAAACGTCGACCCTTCTCAAGGTAGTCGCAGTCACCACTGTGATCCACATACCGCCAGGTGAGTACCTGTGCCTGCCATGACTTGGGACCTCCATATATTCCTCATGAGTAGCGGACTAACCGTGCTGACAACTTATAGTCACAACAACCGAGATTCACTTTTGGAATGTCGTGATCGGGGAGGAACTGTCAAACGAGGCCAGCACAACGCTCAGCCTCACAACTAGTATTCTACCCCCGTTGATCTGAGTCACCAACTCGGTTACCAACTCGGTCGACGCCGCGTCCCAGACAATACATCCGCCACCGCACCCCTAGACCTCTGAAGAGGGGCCCAAGACCAAAACCGTTGAGTGGACCTCGAGGGCTGCAGACCCCCAGTGCAGCCGTGACTGCGGCTCACGCTGTGTTGGCCTGTTTTGCAACGCCGGCTGCATCATCTGCCCCAAGCCCAACGTCGATCTCCCCGATCCCCGGGACATCACGGATCCGTGGCCTCCCAAGGAGAACCCGTGGTCTCCCGAGCCAGAGCAGTGCACGACAACGAGCGCCTCGAGCTGCGCCATCGGCTGCGTCGCGGGGCTGGCCACGCCCCAGCGGCTCCACGAAGTGCTCCCTGTCGTACGGCTGCACGGTGGCGCCGACGGCCGGTACGTCCTACCACACGCTCGCGCCCGTCGGAACTATGCTTGACGAGTTCTAGCCGTCGGGAACCCTTGGCAGCGTCTACACGGCGTCTGTACTGAGGGAACTACAGTCGGAGCTAGTCGAGTGGTTCCCTAGCGGGACCCCGCCTGCGGGGTTTTATCCTACTACTACGAGTACAACCCGCACCCCGACGCCGGTCCCTACCCCCCCGACGCCGCTGTTGCGAGGTCCTATCAAATGTCACAACGAGGCCAACTACCCGGGCCACGGTGACATCCAGTCCGACGACCAGCACTCATTCTCGGTCGAGTTTAGCGCTATGAACATCACCATCGGGCCAGGCCATGCGCCGACCCGGCTCCGCCACATGGATAGCCACGGCGTCAATTACGACTACCGCGTCGAGTGGGTTGCCGGGTGTGTCACAACGGTCGAGAGACAGAGCTTCCAATACCCGCTAGGTATGGCGGGCCAGATCACAGCATACTTGCTTGTGAGTTGGCTCTCTCTTTTCCATTCGATCAATGTGTGCTTCAAGAATCGAAAAGGACAAGGCACTGACGCTTCTTGTCTACAGGCAATAACGGCGGTGTCGGTGGCTCATGCTAGGCTGGCTGTTTGTTGTACACCTTTGAGGTTGGGGCAAAGGCCGATCCTTGTGATCTTCTCAATTGCCATGGATGCGCGACGCCGTTTGACCCCGTGGAGTGCACGTTGAGTTGTTCGGGTCGGAGGGTGGCAGTCGCGCCATCACAGTATCCCCCTAGCAATCATAATCACTATGTGGCGGGGGGAGAATGGCGGGATAGTTGTTATCGATGATCTAAAGTAGTGTTGATTGGGATTATATACGTTACATAAGTACAAGCACCCTTCTTGGTTTGGGGTTTCAATAGGTAATGCCTAGAGGAATTATATTTAGTACTACGTCAAAAAGCAAAGGGGAAAGAAGAAAGCTTAGCTAAACGACGGAACGGCACTGGCTGCTGATATATGCTAGATGATGAAGCATGATGTAATGGTCTGCTGCCGCGAGAAAATTTGAGTCGTGCCATGGTTCCTGAGCTTCCTCCACAAAACTTGGCTCCCCACACGCCTAGACAACCATCGTCTCCACAGCCCCTCGGCCAAATATACGCCGCCATGGCCGGAGCAGAGACGGACAACAGGTTCATCTGGGAACTCTGGAGCCTTCAGGGAGTAGCGTACATGGTCGTCGGACTCCGGTACTTTTTCCAAATCCGCGGCCTAGGATGGAGGAAGCTTGCTTGGGATGATGCCTTGATGTTGCTAGCATCCGTACGCTCCATCTCCAAAGCTATGGCAAAAGAAACGTTCCTAATGGCCCCTGACATTACATTTAGCTCGTTTATACCGCTACAAGCGTCATGGCATATCTCGTCGTCGCTTATTGGAAGGGCCTTTCAAACAATGGATTGACCGATCAAGAACGGGCCCAGTTGGATCCCACCTCTGAGGAGTACAGGCTTCGCGTCAATGGGTCCAAGACACACGTCACTGGTCTCTTACTTTATACAACGCAGCTCTGGCTCTTAAAGGGGTGCTGGTCGGTGTACTACGCTCGGTTGACGTGAGTCCTGCACAGCGTCTTGCAGTTGGATGGGAGTGTAAAGGGCGCAAAGAAAAAAGAGGATTAACTTATCTCACGTACAGACGGAGCGTCTACCACATGCGCCGTCGTATTATAGGGGCCTACATCATTATGCCAGCCACGTATATCGCGTGCCTTCTGGTTGCTTTTCTCAAGTGCATCCCGTTCAACCGCCAATGGCAGATCTATCCAGACCCTGGCAGTGAGTGACTCTTGCGTTTCTCCAACCTGGTGTGTACAGGATACAACGCAACTAACCACATGCCAGACAATTGCACACCCGCTGTCTCGACTCTCCAGACTGTCTTCGTCATGGTGTTGAACTCCCTCACTGACCTGTATCTCATGGCAATCCCTCTCCCCATGGTTATCAAATCCGGTCTGTCGATAAGGAAGAAGATCCTTCTGTTCATCATGTTCAGCGGTGGCTTTCTAGTGATCGCGCTCGGCATTCTGCGGGCTGTCTCCATACTCAGGGTTCGGGTTCCCCAACCCCAGGATCGCCTTAAGCAAACTAACGCGTGGGATAATGCAGCTCGGCCCCCTCGACCCCGCACAATCCGGCTACTGGTCAATCCGCGAGGCCTTTGTTGCGATTGTCCTCACTAATCTGCCCGTTATCTACCCCTTCGTTAAGGGAGTCTTTCATTGGCCGTTGAGCGGGAGTCGTAGCGGCTCCAACAGCACCACCGACACAGCGATGGCCGACTTGTTGCACAGCTCCCAGGGGCGGCACGGCAGCGACGGCAGCAACCAGGCTTGTGCACGCAACACCAATGTCAAATCCGACGCCGTTCGCCCCGAGCACGAGGAGATGGGCCTCGCCACCGGCCTACCAGCGGCCCCTACGCCGGCGGCTGCACCCGGACGCCACCGTTCTTGCAGTGAGTGGTACGAGGCCTGGGACCTGGAATGTGGACATCGGCGGTCCTCTGCGCCGGGTGCCGCAGAATGTCAGCTCTGTCAGAGGGCGCTACACCAGTTGGAGCCGCTGCGTCTTTGAGTCGGGCGTATGAGATTAATTATGGTCTTCGTAATGCAGTGATACCCACGTCTCGATTCGTAGTCCTGACGACGATTATCGATGTCAATTGGATGGACTCAGACATTGTGTTTAGAATGGGAGAGGAGAAAGGGGATCAGAACATAAATCCAGGCTTGGTGTAAGGTGGGGCCAGTGCATTATGTTCCGATGAAAACTTATTTATTAAAAATTACAATAAGCTCGAGATATCTCTCGCCAACGGCATGCTTTACAGTCCCCCAAGCACTTGGAGTATGCGTAGATGAATAGCTTTGTAAGCCATCAGGCCGCAGGAGCCAGCCATGCTGAAGGATGAGGGGGTCTCCTTCCTCCTCGGAGGGTCCGGTACGGCCCGGCCTGCAGCAAGACCCAAGCTGAACACCCCTTATCAGCTAAGCGATGCCGGGTAACCATCAGCCAAGAGAGAAGGTAAAACGTTAGATGCATGTGCGGATGTAGTGGACGCGGCATACGTTCATGTAAGTGGGAACAAGGCTGTGTTAACCTCGAGTCGGCACCACTCAACCCCGACGGGGCACATACAGTACCCGAGTGAGGGCGGCGTAGTCTCGGTCTCGCCCCCGCTTCCATATCCTTCTGGTGTGTCTGATCCCCTCATCTGGCTGCAACTCCAACTTCTGTCCGACATAGTGGGAGCCCGGGGTCCAAGGCACGGAAGCTGTTTTGTTTTCCACTTCAGAGTATATAACTCACTCCACCACTCCGCAGCTATATCCAACAGCATCGACTTCGAATACCTCTAGAATATAGCCAACGTCCTGCTAGGTAGTCTAGTCCTCGATAGAGAACAAGCGGACGAGGACAGCTAGAAGCCTACCAGCCTAGCGCTAGTTACAGACTATATAATCAAACCTAATACCAACATCGTACTATACGCCAACGCCTTCTCCGAGTCGTGGTTCCGTGTGCAGGTGCTCAGCTAGCTGCAGGCAATGCACGGCAGCGCAAAGGTGTGGCCAGTCTCACAACACTATCCATGTTCTTGCCCAAATGGTAACCACCCGAATACAGAAATCAACAAATCCAAAATCCCTAAGATCCAAAACCCCTTAATATCCAAAACGCCTGTCGTTATTTCTCGGGTATTTATCTGTATCCGACATTCATCCATCCATCGTCCCGTCATAACCAGTTATTCTTCGAGGTCAACGGCCAGCCAACATCATCCCTCGGTGCCGGGACAGCATGCCTCAGATGTGATTCCGACCGCGTCCTAACATGCTGCTCAAGCGGTCTCGCCAAGATATCGGCGTAGACCCGTTCGGCACTGTCCATGAAATGCGACGATGCCGTCCTCCTCAGCGACCTCGACGCGTCGGTTGTCCAAGTTTCCGTTTTCCGGAGTAATTCGGCTTGGTCACCCGCGGCCGTAGGTGTCGGGGCTTTATGGTGCGATTCCCCGGCGCCGGTGCCGGCGGTGGGCGTCGGCCTTTCGCGTTCGCGGGATGGTTGGCGTGAAGCGGCGGCGCCCTCCTCTTTCAGACTCTCCATGGTCGCGCCCACGGCGGCTGTCATGGCCAGGTCGGGGTTGGGTGCGCCATCCGGCCCCGCGGACCCCTGAGGACTTGGGCGCTCCTTCACGATGTAGCTGACGATTGCGCGGTCCAGCGCGGCGTTGACCTCCTTCTCCTCATCGTGCGCCCGCTGCTTCTCTTTGTGGTGGCGGGTGAAGAGGTAATATGTGAGCACCGAGATCAGGCACGAACCAACCGCGGTCCCGACGACGGCGGCGATGACGATGGGGACTGAGATTTCGTTGGTCATTCCGGAGTATTTTGTCTGCTTCCAACATCGCGTCTCAGTGGAGGAATTTATCAAAAATCAGGGTGCAATGCTCACATCTCAGCTGGGAGGTTCTAAAGCGGAAACGGCCCTCGGGGGGGCGGCCCGAGGAGATGGAACCAGGTATGAAGGTGATAATTATGTCCACGTAGCCGGGGGCGGCTGGGGCACCGATGCTTCCGTGGTGGCGGTGGTGGCACAACCGTCCTCTAGATGCCAACAAGCCGGGGAAGAGAGAAGCGCGCCTGCGCGGACAGAGGCAAGACCCATGCGGGGGGAGCTAATATCGTGGAGTAACCCTCCTCGCTCACGAGGTGTAAGACTGGGTTCCGGGATGGAAATCAGCAAACATGATGGGGGAACCCCAAGATAGATAGATCCTGGGTCGTGCGGTCGCGAAAGTGGGCGGGAAAATCTGTGTCAAAGTTGATCCCTAGTCCCTCTCTCCTCCATCGGCCGGCGTATAAACGTGTCGACAACGCAGTGGCGAGGCGCAGATTAGGCTTGAGCGCGCTTAAGGTATCCTGACAAAAGCGCTTGTCGGGTCACCCAAGGCAGGTGCGTGGAGGGACGCCGGGAGGGCGGATACCCTGATTCAATAGGACAGTTGAACAAAAGGTGTTATTAATCCTCTCAGAATCCTGATATTAAATGCCGAGCAGGTGAGGCGTTGGCGAGAGCTTGGGTAACCTGACAGCACGGTCGACAAGACCAGACGAACAACGTGATGCAAACGCCCCATCCAGCCAACATCATCGCAAGAGAATGCCAACACCGCGAGACCGGAAGCACTCGGATGGCGCTACCGACTCCGCGTGCTCAAAGCGAGCACATGCTGGCAAGCATCCGCGGATGGAGGACAGTGCGCTGCGAGAACATGCGGCGGCCCGAGTGACCGTCTGAACTTCTTATTCGCCTCCGGTTGTGGGACGCCTATGTCAGAAACTGCAAAGCACCAGTCGCGCGATCCGTGGGTGCTGACATCGTCGAAGCGCCGTGTGCTTGAGCCTTGAGATGACAGCCAACTTCGGGCGGACTTGGAGTTCGAGGCTATGGTCGTGCTGAATAACGAGGCCATATCTCAACATCAGGACTCGGTGTGTTCCTTAGAAAACATGATAAATCGCTGACAACGGCAACGCACGCAGAATGCCCTCCCCTCGAGTGGCGGCTAGTCGGCGACCACGCTGACTCGGTCATCACGTGCCACGCTCGTCCTGAAACAGATCATGTTTCCGTCGAGGAACAGTGACGCTCATCACCGTGGTTTTCCCAGGGCAGGAAATCCAAATTCCCTTATTGCGGGCAAGGATGCGACCAGCATTGTCGAGGGTCAAGCAGGTGCGAGGATTTGGAAGAAGCCGAAGTGAGGATGGTTCCAGATCACAGGATGAGGTTGGGATAGAGTTCAGTTGGTCGATCAGGTTGGTCGATAGGGGTCCAGGTGGGCAGCTGACAGCCAGCCGGCAGCCAGCACAAGAACCCCGCAATGTCGCCATCCCGTCTGCAGCCCCACTGGTGCCTTGTCCATCGCGGTCCAGATTCCAGGACCCTTTGCCCATCCAAATTCAACCAGGGCAGTCAACGTACGGATAAGGTACGAAACACGACCTACGAAGAAAGTAACCTACAAATCGCCAACACAACATCACTAGGACACTCACTCCCCGTAAAAAAATAGAGATAATGGCCACAATCGGCACCCTCGAGCGCGTCACAGCGGCCTCGCTCTCGAAAATCCTCCTCGCCTCCCAAGACGCCTCCGCAACCGCCGACGGCAACCCATCAGTAGCCATCATCGACGTGCGAGATGACGGTACGCCATTTCCTTCCCTCTCCCTCTCTTCTCCCCGCAAACAGCACCAAAACAAAACCCCCTTCCCTCACTCACCGCCAGAAACCAAATCCCCAAAACCCAAACTCTCAGCCACACAACTAACCCTAACCCCCTCGCACAGACCACATCGGAGGGCACATCAAGGGCTCGCAGAACGTGCCCTCGCGCACGCTCGACGCGATGCTGCCGGCGCTGATTCGGCAGCACGCCGACAAGGAGACGGTCGTGTTCCACTGCGCGCTGTCGCAGCAGCGCGGGCCGGCCGCCGCGCTGCGCTACATCCGGGAGCGCGACAGGCTTCTGGAGGCGGAGAAGAGCAGACAGGCTGGTGGTGGTGGTGCTGATGAGTCGAAATCAGAGGTGGTTTCTGCGGAGGAGGGCAAGGAGGGTGACGAGGGGAAGGTGAAGAAGCAGAAGGTGGTCGTGCTGGAGCGCGGGTTTGTCGGGTGGCAGGAGGTGTATGGGACGGATGAGAGGTTGACGGAGGGGTATCGGAAGGAGCTGTGGGAGGATGGGTACTGGGGTTGAGGGTGGTCGCTCTTGAGAGGGCTCGAGGATGCTTGGTGGATGGGGGAGGACTGTCAGTGCCGGTCGGGGGAGACTCCAGGGGTTTGAATGTCTTGAAGCTTCCGCTTTCCAGTCGCGAACAATTGTCTCGTACGTCCAGATCCTGTGTTTAACCCTGCTCAGTCTGCTGTCAGGTTCAGCTCCCTATCGTTTTCAGATCTGAACCGCATGGAACTGCTGAGTTGAAGATTTGCCAGCTCTCAACACTCATGGCCATGCCGCGCGCCACAGGGAAAGTCAATTACCATCTGTTAGTGCAGGCCAAATTTATGTATGCATGAACGATTTCCAGCCCCTTGAGAATGCACACAACGTGGTATTTGCTATTTATTGTTCATCCCCACTACTTGCCCTCTTCATCCGTCTTCTTCCTTCCACCAAACTTTCACGGCCTGCCCAGAACCAACAGAAGCCTTCTCTCCAACACGCCTCAGCAGCTGTCCTGGTGGACAACCACCCGAGAGACCTCCGAGTCACGGACCTCCCCCTGGGCCCAGCTCTTGGCGTGTCTCTTGTGCTGCTCGCACCGCGTCACAACCCGCATGGCGTCTTTGGCGATGTCGTTGCAGGGTCGAGTCATGGGTTGAGCACCGTCGTTGCACCAGCTAATGCCGCCGTCCAAGGCACAGGCAAGCTTGATGCACGTGTGCGCATCCACGAAGCAGTCCCTGGATCGTTTTGCCATCGTCTTGATTTGGTTCTGGACGGTATCGGCGAATGACCGGTCGCCGAATTGATCGCCGCACTCGGGTCTCTGGGTGTTGTTGGGGGGTTGTCGTCAGCAAAGGCATGCGGCGGAAGATTGACAGCGAGCTGCAGGGCGTCCTTGGGATTCCAGAGTGAGAACTCACCCAAAGTGTCACCCGGCTCACGGGAGCCAGTTGGGCGGTGCCGAGACCCTGGAAGACAGGTTTGATGTCGCCGACAGGGTGCGCATTCTACACTGGACTCTTGAGAACGACTTTTCGGGCGGAATCTCGGGCGACTGGGCCGATCGCCATTTTGTCTTGCGGAAGGCGCTGGTTCCCAACACGATTAATTGATTTTCAGCCCCCGGGAGACCTCAAGAGACGCCAGCAAACGGCGAAAAGGGGCTCGTACCAAAGTGGCAACCCGTGTCCAAAAATGGATGAACAAAAATGCAGCGAGTGAGCGCTTCATGTTGGGCTACCGTATGGGAGGAGTGGTGATGCACAGTCCTGCCAAAGGACGACGTCTCGGTTCGATTAATACTGAATCTGATGCTGGAAGCCTGGTGTTGGGAAGACAGAACCGCAGAGTCCCCAGTCCCATGGCCATCGGAACAACGCAAAGGCTTCCCTCTGGCGCTTTCCACTCAAAAGCCGTGGAGATATCGAAGGCAGGAGCGGTTATGAGGAGTCCGGAAAGTCAAGTGTCCGAGGCCCGTAAGGCAAGGATTAGAGAGAGCCGATAGAGGGCTGCAGCAACACAACTTCATCTGATGAGGGGAACAGGCCAGGGTTTGATGCTCTGAGAGGTGGGCTCCGACGGCTAACTGAATCTTGCTGCTGGTCTACAGGAGACACATCTCAATCAACCCGACTTGAACAGCTCTCAACTTGAGCTAGATCATTCCTCGGTCATAAGTGTCGGAAAAATGTTGTTATCTACGCCTCGCCGCTAGTCTAATCTCTGAACACTTGATAATTAAGGGTTGTCCCTGATTAATAAAACAAAAGTATCGTTCATTCACTCCGAATCAACAGACTGAAGCTAACAAGGACCGCGCATACAGGTATCTCAGAGAAGAAGAAAAAACAAGAAGAACGAAACAAGAGATGGCAAGCAGAAAGATCGGAGAGAGACAGACCGAGAGCAAACAAAAAGGGAAAACAGAACAGAACCAAAAATCAAAACTGCGCCCTCTCATACTCATACGCATACTCCTGCCTCCCCACCTCCTCCCGAAAGACATTCCTCCCTCCAACTTGACCCCCGAAAGCTCCCCTCTCCATTCCCCCACCCGGCACCATCACCCTCTTCGCATTCCCCCTGATCCCCTCCAAATCCGTCCGGACAACCTTGATCTCGACGTCCCTGCCGCCGATCCTGACACCTCTTTCCCTTTCCCGCTCTCCATCCCAGTAGGTGCTGTTATTCTGGTTCTGATGGCCCCGGAACCGGAACAACCGGCGAAGCGGATTCCATCTCGATGTTGTCACTGCCGGAACGGGCGACGACAGACCCGGACCACCGCGACGCTTGCGCCGGCGCAGGGTGTAGTAGTAGGCGAGCATGGCGAAGGCGGTGAGGAGGCCGAGGGAGATGGGGAGGGCGATGGCAAGAGGGTTGATGCTTGCTGTGCTGTCTTTGTTTTCCTGCTGTTGTTGCTGTTGGTTGGAGGTCTGGTTGGAAGAGGCCCGGAGGATGTGGATGCGCGGGCCGGGGAAGCGGATGGTGCCTGTGCCGATGCGGGTGAAGCCGCCGTTTGTCGGGGTTTCGGAGAGGGGTGCGGCGAGGAAGAGGTGCGCGGTGGTTGTGTTGGCGGTTGCTGGGAGGTAGGTGGTCAGGATGGGCCAGGCGAAGGAGCCGGTGTTGGGGTCGAGGGGCGAGGAGGTGAATCCCGCGGTTTCGGGGGTATTTTCACTGCCCGCATTGTTGTTGTTGGCATCATCGGTGGCTGAGAGGGCAAAGTCGGCCTGGATGAAGATTTGGGAAGGGGTTTCCGATGTGGTGGTGAAGAAAAGGGGATTCCAGATAACTGGGTGCGCGGTTAGTTCGTCGATTACTTCCCATGGAAAAGTGAAGGAACAGAGAGATGAGGGGTTAACTGACTGTCGACTGTCTCTCCGGTATGAACTTCAGCGCCATCTTGTGGGGAGCAGAAAGGGGTGTCTTCGTTGTTGTCACACATGTTGAAAGGCGATGTGAGGAAAGACTCCGAGATGATGAGCGCGAATCGTGTTTCTAACAACCTGCCCGGGGTGCTAGACTCTTGACAATATAAACGCTTCAAACATTCAAACCCCGCCGCTGTATAAACATCGGATTTCTTGTAAGTCGAAGAAAAAGAAAATTGGGAAATGGATCCTTCGAATGGAGAGGAGCCTTCCTTAACCTCGATTTTGAGCCTTGGTCGCTCAGTCCACCATCTGCTGCCTCGAGGGTCGAGGCAACATGACGAATGCGGTACTGGGTCGGAAGATTAAACGCATGAGCTGCAGGGTAACTTATGCACGCATATATTTGTCCTATGCTTGCCAGCACCAGTTTTGACTTGGTGGTTGCCACGGACCTTTTTTCCAGACGTTTGAAACCTGAGCCGCCGATCCGGCCCCTGGCCCCCTGAAGGCATGCACTCGAGCCTCAGGGGTCCAGGTCGGGGAATTCTTGCCCGGGGAAACTTCCCCGGATTGACATTGTTCCCACCAGAATAATGCACTCTCGCGTAGGTAGGTAGATTTCCGGGTAAACAAGAGGCCAAGGAGCAGCGCAGGGTCGTCCCCTCGCTAATGGTGTTCCAAACTTCTATGGTCAAAGGCAGCGGAAGCGGCTGACATCACCCCGCGCGGCCCGGCGACCACACAAACTGCACCTCCAGGTAGGTTCCTTGGTGCGGTTGGTGCGACCAGTTTGGCCGCTGCAATATCGTGACTCGCGTGTGAGTGGCTACGACCTGGGCGGGAAGGTGGTGTGTATGAGTGAATAGTGGCTCCAACGAACCGCTTCCCGCCCTCCCGAGTTTGCCAACGAGCAACACTCTCGCACCCGGTGCCCATTATTTTTGCCAAAGATTAAATTAAGCATTCACCCACCTCTCATTGCAGAATTTTGCCTTCAAGCCCCCCAATCTCCCCAGTCACACCTAAACTTCATGCGGGTCCCAACGCAGCACCACTCAACTCGCTAACAACCGACGCGCACTCGGGGGAAACAAGGAAGAAAGAAAAGATGTCCCTCACCAACCTCCCCGCCGAAATCCTCCTCCAAATCCTCGCCAGCGTCGACACGCTCCCCTCCCTCCTGGCCCTCACCCTCACCTCCCGCCGGATCCACGCCGTCTTCCAGACCTCGCGTGCGGCGCTCATCTACAGCGCCCTCGCCGCCGAGCTGGGACCCGTCCTCCCCGACGCTCTCGGCCTGGCCCTCATCCAGGTCCCGGACGGGTCGCAGCACATATTTGCCCATTCACCGCCGTGTATCCATCCGCCGAACCCTTACCTCGCGGACATGGAGGCAGCGCTGGCCACGTATGGCGGTTATCTCTCCGGCGGTGAGCTGCCTGCCCCGGGACGGGTCGGGTTGGACGAGGTGCTGGCGCTGGTGGGGGCGTATTGGGATGTGCGGTTCGTGGCGGAGCTGTATGTGCGGTGTCTTCTGGGGGTGTTGGAAAGGGAGGTGAGGCCGGCGTGTTGTTGCGGTGCCGAGGGGGTGTGGGAGGAGCGGATGGGGGAGGTGGTGGCCGCGCCTGTGAGCCGGACGGAATGGCTGCGCGTTCTTCGGGCGTGCTATCGCCTGCGGATGGTGCTTTATCTGTGGGGGAGCCGGGCGTGCGGTCTTGGACGGGAGCACTATGGCCCTCGAATCAACCGAGGACTGGTCGGGCTGTGGGAGCTGTGGGAGTTTGAGCAGTTTTGTTGCATGGGAAACTTCTATTCACGATTCCGGAGCCAGCTCTCGGATCTGTGGCTGGGGAAGCACAATAAGGATCCGCGAAGAGGAGCCTTGACCTCGAGGTTCTGCCACTTTGCCCGGTTTCGCGAACTGGTCGTGCAAGTACGATCCACGGACGAGGTTGCATGGCAGGATACGTTGGATATGGAGAGGAGTCTCCTCCCCGGGCCCGAGGCTGCCGGCGTTGAGGAGGGAATGGAATCCTCCTGGTACAGGCGTATGGTTGGAGAATGGGGTATGATGCAAGGCTACACTGCACGATGGAGATTCCCTGTCTCGTTCCGCTTTGAAGGCGACGACGTCGACGTGATCCCCTTTGGATGGGTGGATGCGTTCGATGGGCATCTTCAGTATGACTATCTGTCGTTGTATTACTCAATATCGCGGAAAGGAAAACCAACGCAGGGTCTCTGGTCGCGTCTTGGTTTTGTCATGTGGGATGCGCCACGGGTAGAGGCACTGAAAACAGCATCGTTCCTCTGGCATAGTGCTACGGGTTGGGCACGCTCAAGTAGCTGTACTTGGTAGATAATAGGTAGTCGTTCTTGAAAGCGCCAGGGGGGTTGGTGAATATCCCTAGCAGCCACCCATCCACTTTCCTTCCATTTCTCCAAATTATTCCAGAGAGTGAACTTGGCGACGAAGGAGCATCTGGCATGGGACAAAATTTTTTTACCTGTAATTTTCTTTAGGCACACATCGACCACCCATTCCACAAAAAGATACAGCATTCTGCTGTGTCGTTCTCAACAACATCCTGACAAACAGACAACGGCAACCAGAGATATCATCATCAGTTCTTGGCCGCCTTTCCCACTCAACCCCATGCGTGCTGGCACAGCAGATTACTGCACACCGCTGACAACCTTCACCAGAAGCCCAGTGCCCTTGTAGCCGGCAGCCACGTACGATGAGTACGAATACGCAGGATTCGAGCTGTTGGCCTGCACCTCGACTGCTCCGCCGTTGATGCCACAGCCCAGCAGCGCCGCCTGCTGCTGCTCAGGAGTGGCCTTCTCGCCGCCGTCGATTGCCGTCGCGATGTCCTCAAATAGAACAGAAGAGTCGATGGTGTCGTCGAAGTGCTTGATGGTGACGAGCGTGCTGCGGTGCGAGTAGACCGACCATTCGCCGCAGCCCGCCGTGTCCTTTGCGGCCATGGTGAAGAACCGGCCGGGCTTGATCTGCCGACCGTACGACCGGAGATACTTGGCAATGAAGACAACGTCGGTGAGCTCAACGTTCTGTGGCGCGCCGTTGGCCTCGCTGTAGCAGAGGCGGACCGCCGTCTCGCCGTCGCAGCTGCGGGCCTGCAGACGCGTTACCTTGAGGTCGTGTCCCAGAGTGGCAGCGCTGACCGAGCCGGCCAGCGCGGCAATACTCAGGCCGATGAACGTGGGGAGCATATTGTGAGTGAGGAGGAATGAAGATTTTGGCAAGTACTTGGAGGACTTGTTGCAGACGCGCCGAACTGAACTGATGAAGGGACTGACAATAACTCGTGTCTTAAGGGGTGTCATGACTTGCACCATTTGTACCCGGCATGACTGAGCCTGCACAACGTTTTCCGATCTCGGGTGCTTTCCGCCGCCGTGCCCGAATTCCGCTCAGGACCGTCGCCGTGCACCCGGCTGTCGTGCCGCAGCAAGGCGCAGGGACCGTGATTAATATCGCGGGTTGGTGGTTGGGAGGCGGCTTGCTCCAGGAAATTCAACTTCCAATGCAGGGCGCATCGCAGCACGGCTTAATACGACATGACAGGACGGCATCACCACCCCACGAACCAACTGCATCGTCGGGTATAATTTCTTAACCACCAACGAGCCGTGAAGGGCCTTCAACATCGGAACGACGGACCGCTTCACTCGATTTGCAGTCGCCTGGAATCGGCGATCATTTCATATTCATCTCCGGCACGATGGATCCCGGTGCGGTTGGTGACTCGGTGTGCCTGGTGCATTCGGGACCCCTGAGCACGACTGCTGCTGCTCCCTTGCGGTCGAGGGGCATTCCGGCAGCTCTGGAGCTCTTATCTGACCTGAAGCCCCCTTACCCCGGCAAGAGGCAAGCAACGGCGTTCAGACCCCTGAGATCTCTCGCGATCTGCTTCTGGGTTCTGAGACAATGGTTTGGCGTCTACCTTTGGGGGTTGTGACGGGCTTGCTAGAGGTTAGTGCTACCGCACACCTCCTTCATCCCCGCGGCCAGAATGTCTCCCGATCCTCGGTTGATGTTGATGTTGACCTGGAGCTACGAGTGAGTTATTCCCATGGTGAAGTTGAACCTGTGGTTGGCGGTCTTGGGGGGAGGGGATAGAGGAGAAGGAGAAACAAAACTAACACCAGACCGTTGGTTTCCTGCAGGACCCGTTTGCGTACATGGTGGACAACACCTTCAACACACACCACGTTGCACCTGACAAAGGTTTGCGCAATCTTCAAGACAGCTTACTCAGCCTTAAACTAACCGACCTCAGGCTCTCAGAATGGGCCCGTGTGGCTGCATTCTGGCAGCTTCGAGGGATACATGGAAAACCTCCTGAGCGGGAGCCAGACGGTCCCCAGCATGAACAAATTCGCCTTCGCACAAAACGACACTTCTAACTACGTCCATAACATTGCCATAAATGCTGCCGGGTCGTTTTGGGTCGTCAACAACAACACCAATGCCACGCGACCAGCGCTGTCAGCCCACCGAGCCAACCTGACCCTACCTCCGTCGGCGGCAGCGAGGAGTCGCAAGACGCGGCGAGGCTCTGATTACTGGCTCACCTCACTGGGGCCGCTTGGATCAGTAAGATTTTGGCCATTTCCCACGAGGTCTAAAGCTGACTCTCCGTAGCAACCTTTAGCCGGCAGCGGTTACATATTCTACCGTGATGTCACTGCCTATGGTGCCAAGGGCGATGGTATTCATGATGACACCGAAGCCATCAATGCAGCCGTCTTGGATGGTAATCGATGTGGCTTGGAATGCGGCAACACCTTCAAGCAAGGAGCTATCATCTACTTTCCAGTATGGCCCCTCTCAAGGCGTGTTCTTTTGGCGTTTGCTGACCACAAAACCGGAATTATCACAGCCTGGAACCTACAAGATCTGCCGCCCCATTGTTCAGTAAGTTTTGCTGTTGCTGTCTTGCAATACACACTCTGTATTAGCTCAAACATCATCTAACCCGTCGTCTGCCATCAGGCTGTATTACACTCAGTTCATTGGCCATCCTACCAACCGGCCCACGATTCTTGGCTGTGGGACGTTTGCGGGCATCGCACTGATGGACACAGACCCGTACATACCTGGAGGGTAAGTCGAACCTGACGCGAGATCAAGCGCTTGACATGCAAGCTAAACCTGTATTCATCAACCAAGGGTGGCGCTGAATGGTAAGTACACCTTCACAGTGGCCAGTTAATGTGGCCATCAAACCCGTGGTTCGAACCTGACGATGGGCGTTCGGTCAACAGGTATGTCAACCAGAATCAGTTCTTCCGGCAAATTCGAAACTTCGTCTTCGATATGACGCAAATGCCTTACCAAACGGATGATGCCGGTCAGCCGTTGACGCCGACTGGGATCCACGTACGTCTCCTTCTTGAAGAGTCTTCATATTTTCGGCCATGCTAATCAGCAGAATGGGCCTGGTGCAGTGGCAAGTTTCCCAAGCCTGCTCTTTGCAGAACCTTCTCTTCAAGATGCCGACGGACAAAGGGAAGGGAACACACGTGGGCATCTTCATGGAGAACGGATCTGGTGGGTTTGTCTCGGACCTCGAGTTTCAGGGTGGTGCCATCGGCTGGAGAGCCGGCTCACAGCAGTACACGGCGCGTAACCTCAAGTTCCGTGGCTGTACCCAGGCGGTGCAGATGATATGGGACTGGGGCTTCAACTGGCAGCAGATCGACGTCGACGGAGGATCCGTGGCCTTCAACATAAGCGGAAAGGGGGGCATCACGAAGCAAGGCGTGGGGTCCGTGTCCTTCATTGACTGCAAGTTCAGCAACGTGCCCACCGGAATCGTGACAGATGCCAGCGTCGACGCACCCCCAAACATGGTCATCGACAACTTGGTCACGAGCAACGTCGGGACCATCGTCAAGACCAACGACGGCCACGTTCTTCTTCCAGCCGCCGACACCGTCCTTCTCTGGGCCGTCGGCCAACGGTACAGCGGTGGAGAGGACTCTTACGCCAGCGGCAATGTGGGTGGCGTACCGAGCAGGCCCTCAAGTCTGCTGAACAGTGGTGGATCGTTCTTCGCAAGGTCACGTCCGCAGTACGAGTCGCTGGGGACTGGCAGCTTCCTTGTTGCCACTGCTCAGGGTGTCAAAAACGATGGCACTGGCGATCAAACGGCCGCCATCAACTCGTTCCTGCAGAGTGCTGTCAGCCAGGGCAAGATTGCATATTTCCCGGCCGGCATCTATCAGGTTCAGGGGACAGTGAAGGTTCCACTGGGCTCAAAGATACAGGGTTCGAGTTGGTCGCAGGTCAGTGTCTCTCAAGAGGGGCTTCATGGTCCGGACGGAGGTGCTGACTATTGCCGACCAGATTATGGGTACGGGCAGTTACTTTGGTGACTTGAAGAACCCCAAGGTCATGGTTCAAGTGGGCCAGCCTGGCGATTCCGGGGTTTTGGAAATTGTCGAGATGCTGTTTACCGTCAAGGGTGCAACCGCAGGTGTGATTCTAATGGAATGGAATGTCCATGAGAGCACTCAGGGGTCCGGTAAGCCTTGTTCCGGCACATTCACTGTTTCCTTCCCTCCTCACCTGCAGAAAGTATGCCGCTGACAGCGGCGTTAGCTGCAATGTGGGACTCCCACTTCCGCGTTGGAGGTGCAACAGGGAGTGACTTGACTGTTAAAGAGTGCCCGAAGCTAGAGTACAACGAGAAGTGCATTGCTGCTTCCCTCTTGTTTCACGTCACAGCAAAGGCATCTGGGTATTTTGAGAATGTTTGGGTCTGGACAGCTGATCAGTGAGTCAAGCTCGATTGGGCGTCCACAACCTGGGTTAATTTCTAACAAGCTCTTAGTGACAACGATATGAATATGTACGACGAGTGGGATTCCACAGCAAATCAAATCAGCGTCTACACGGGAAGAGGAACTCTCATCGAGTCTCAAGGACCGTCCTGGTTCGTTGGGGGAGGCTCGGAGCACAGCGCCTTATATCAGTACCAGCTTCACAAGGCCAAGGATGTAAGAGTTCCAAAGCACAGACAAACCCTTGCGCGACGCTGACACCAATCTCTAGATTTACCTCGGTCACATTCAAACAGAAACTCCCTATTACCAGCCCGATCCCGTTGGCCCCAAGCCGTTTGGAGTTACCACGAATCCTGCGTTTCCCAGCGACCCTACGTTTGACGACTGCGAGACAGACACTTGCCGCAACGCTTGGGCTCTCCGCATCATCGACTCATCCAACATCTACATTCACGGTGCCGGCACTTACAGCTTCTTCGAGAACTACGACCAGACCTGTGTCGGCACCTTTGATTGCCAGGAGCGGCTCATTCAAGTCAGGGGCTCTGACCATGTGGTGATTTTCAACATCTTCACCGTCGGCGCAGTGCAGGCTGCGACGGGCGTGCAGCAGACGTTTATTTTACAAAAGAACACGCAGAGGTATGTTTGAGATCTGACAGCCAGCATTGTTACAAGCTGACACACGAGCTTGATCCAGCGGGTTTACCACCGAAGTGAGCGTCTGGGTCCCTCTTGACGGTGATGACGACTACAAGGTCGTTTACGTCGGCACCGAGGTATTCACTACGTACACAGCACAATGTACGGCTCCTTGTGTGTTTGTACTTCCACCGGTTTCCATTCCGACAACGACGATCACCATCCCCCCATACACCACATCTCTTCAAGTTGGCTCCGGGATCGGCACCATCACGACCGTGACGCTTCATCCCAGCCCAATCACAACAAATTCGATGGCGTATTCCAATGTCAACGTTTCGTCTGGCCAATCCACGGGATACGGATTTGTCCCCTCACCCAGCATCAGTGTGCCGCCGGTGACGATTGCAGTGACGGGTCCTGACGGGAAAAGCACCAGTCGTACCCTCCGCCTCCCTCCATGGCCTCAGATCACTGAGGGTCCCCCGGTCGGCTGGTCAAGCCACTCTGGACCATGGGCCTCGACGGGTCTGGGGGATGGTGGCGCCATCAACGGAACGCTTTTCATCCCGTTCGTGACCCCCTACTCGACAGTTGTCACAGCCAAGGGCCCCACCACCACCACCATTGTGTTTCCTCCAACCGTGAGCCCCATTACGCTCTCTTGTCCTCCATCTTCTGTATATTCTTTCCAGACGCCAGCAACCGCGGTGACGCTCCCGTGCCCGGGCATCACGATAATCAATTTTGCCTGCCCAACCACCAGCACCGTCCTCACAATACTCACGGCTACGACAACGCAGTTGAGGGTCGACTGCACAACAATCGTCGGTGTACCTCTCCCTCCTGCGACAACGACGTCGTCAACGACAGCCCCACCTTTGCCAGTTTGGACAAATTGGCCACCGGGAATCATCAAACCTGTGACGACGCGCGTGGAGAAGCCCGGCCCAGTGGGAGATCACAGCGAAACGCCGTGCAAAATCTGGTTCTTTTGGATCTGTATTATCTGGCGTGATCTTGACATCCGCGGTTTGGCGTGGTTTCTGCCTCCTGGGATCTATCCGCCGTAAGAGCCCCAGGTGATGTCGTTTCGTCTTTGCGTTGCTAATCCGGTGCTACAAAACTAATTAGTGGCCCGCCCCCTCCTTGGTTGTTCCGTTTTCCAGGAGGTTGGAATATCGAAGGGCCCATGCCCCCCTGGCCTCCTATAACGTTCGTATCCTACCCAGATTCAGAAAGAAGCCGGACTAATTGATAACCACTTGCCAGCATCGGTAACGACAATGTGCCAACGTACAAATCAAACCCAGACAAGCCCTGCGAGACAAGGAGTGCATCGATCTGCTCGACAACCACTTCGTTCGTGGCCGTGGTGTCGCGAGGGACGACAACCACTTCAACGTCAACCAGCGCCACGTGTGCGACTATCTTGGGCTGCAATGTCGAGGACAAGAACACAGCTACCAGCGTCACGACATGCTCGGCCTCAAAAGGCAAGAGAAGCATGCCTCGAGCAACCGCGAGATCGCAAGCGACGACCTTGGCTGCGCGTGGCATTTCGATTCGTGCTCCTCCCAGCTCGTGTGATCCTGGTCCGGCTGGTCCGGCTATCATCTACCCAAAGGATCCAAAAGACCAGGCCGGGCTTCAGAAGATCAGAGACAAATTGAAGGAACTTGAACTCGATGACGAGGATAAAATGAAAGAGGTGAGGTCCAACGAGCTGGGCTTCACGGCTTTTTTCTGGTTGGAACATATCGACCAGACAGATATGGATGAACTTTACTCGGTCAAGAATGTGAGTGTCCTTGACCGATCAATGCTCACAAGCCTTTCCACAACAGAACGAGAAACTCATCAGCATAAATAGGGGGTGGACTACGTTTACTTTTACGAGGATTACTACCACAAAGTGCTAGCGCCCGAGGATCCTCCCGAGCCAATGGATGACAACATTGATGATCCAGAAGGGCTTGAAGTCAATGACGAACTCTCGGGCGACAGCTCGCCGCAGGAAAGAAGCACAATCAGCAAGCGCGACAGGAAATGGAGCCCGTACTGGGAATTATCGCAAATCTCGGCGCCCGGAGGCGCCGACTGGTACAGCGATACGAATTTTCGAGATGAGGCTGAGACCAACACGGGCAAGAAGTTAGTCGACTACAAGTACTACTACCACGAGTCACTCGGCGAAGGCCAATACGTCTATGTCCTGGAGGACGGGATTCGCGACAGTCACCAAGAATTTGAAGATGCAAAAAACGAGGGCCGAATCGAACACATCAAGGGTGCTAGTTACGCCGATGAGTACCTTGTCGATGACCCGGATCGTGTCGACCACGGGACCGGTGTGACGTCGAAAATTGTCGGTCTGAAGTTGGGAATCGCCAAGAAAGCTACTGTCATCATTCTCGACCAAAAGAGGAAATTTCTCTCGTTTTCGGCCAGCCGGATTCTCATTCTTGAGAGGAGACTCGAAACCTTGCTCGACGTTGCGGATGACATTTCCAAGAAGGGGCGTAAGGGCAAAGCTGTTGTGAACATGTCTTTTGGCGTACCAGGGGCCCCCAGTACAGCAGCTCCGTACATACCTATGATGGGTAGGTAATCAAGTCCTCTCTCCCTCTCGGATCATCTCTTTGTTTTGTGGCCGATCTGACGTACGATACCGTTGTCTCACAGGCAAGATTCTCCAGGAGCTTGACAAGCTGGGCGCCGTCCTCGTCACAGCAGCGGGCAACCATGGCTCATCGGACACCGACGTGCAGGAGTACCCTTCCAAGTTTTTGAAGGGCGATGTCGTGCCTCTCGACAACATGATTGTTGTTGGAGCGACCGACCGCAACTGCAGGCGGGCCACCTTCAGCAATGAGCCATCCTGGCTGACCACCTACGCACCGTACGAGTTCCCGGACTTCAACTCTGAGTATCTCTGCTAAGCACATTTGTGATACAGTGGCCGCCGAGTATATGTCCCGGCTGTTGATGCGGACAAGTATAAAATCACCTCTGGAACCTCTTTTGGTATGACTTCCTTGTTTTGGCCCCTACTTGCCGGGCGTCTTGCATGATGCGGTTGCTGACCAACACAACAGCCGCGCCGTTTGTTGCTGGTTTGGTTGCTTATTTTCGGGGCCTCCCTCTACGAGAGACTTGGAAAGAGCAACTGAAAAACCCCAGGACGGTCAAGGCGCTCATCACCCATTTTCACCGACGTCTCATTATCAACGACCCCAAGGTCAAGATCCCCGACGAGGGGTTACAGCAGGTCAAGCCCATCATCTGGAACGCTCAGGTGCTTAGCCTCTCGTGCTTACTCGACCGCCCGTTTAACGGCGATGGGGTCTGCGGAGACCCGCTCCCTGATGACTTAGGCACACTATCGCCGGCTGGGGGCGAGCCTGCGCACGGCAATGGAGACGGCAGTGATGGGCGGACGATCACGTATCGATCTGGAGCGCCGTCTCCGACTTGCACGACCGGCTGCGGCACCCTCTGCACTGGCTACTACTGCCAGCCCAACCCTACAGGGAAGCCGCCGGATTTCACGGATCCGGTCAACGCCGGCAACTGTGCCTTCAAAACGACGACGACGCAATGCAACGGCAGCGGCGGTCACACTGCCTGCGTGCCTATCGAGGTTTGCACGATACCAACAGACTTCCCCACACTCACCGGCAAACCTAGCGTGACGCACACTGGTAGCTGCCTCGCGAGCGGTCCAGTATCGACCTGCGCCATGGGGCCGGGTGGTCAGTCGGCCTGCATCACATCCACGACGTGTACCAACTGGGCAACGGCATCGTCAGCAAGTAGCACCGCGCCTCCCACCCCGTCATCGTCAGCCAAGCCTCCGACCGCGCACATCATCATCAGCCTGCAGGAGTTGTTAACGCCAACCGACATAGGCGGTGACTGGACACGCGAATGGGATGTGCTGGCTGCTCCATTTGGCAAGCCCATCCAGCAGTGCTACGATCACCCTGTCTTCTCTCAGGCGACATATTCGACAGGCCTAAGTCACGGCTACCCTCCTAGGCTGGGCCCATTCAATGCGCAGGGATTTACCTGCACCTATATGGGAACGGATGACAAGCCGGGGTTGCTCCGGTGCGACGGCGTGCCGGACATTACGTGCAAGTCGCGGGACATCAATGAAGCCGACACGGTTGAAGGCTGTACCTTTCTCAACAACCCGACAATGACGCCTGTGGTTAGCTGTTCCTGGTAGTTGCCCTACTCTTGAGAACTGCCAGGGCAAGGTTTGATGGGATTGGCGGGAAGTGTGATATTCGTTGAGAAGCGGTTGTCGGCGCAGCGAGGATGAGGGAATTGAGGGACTTCAGCTGAATATCTGTGTCATTTGTGCTCTCCATGCCTCAGTGCCTAGGTAATCACATGTATCCAGCTGATTCAGTCATCTTTCTCATGCCTTGGTAACCCCCAAATTGACGGCCCCAAGGCTTCAGGTGCCCATTCTACAGTCATTTCTCCATACGGCAAAAGCATTTATGATTGTCCTGTTGCAGAAATCCTGCTGGTGTATGTACATACAACTGCAATTCCTGACTCCCGTCGCCGAAGGTCCTCGCACTGCGGCACCTCGTATATTGGCAATCTCTTGATCAAGATCAATCAATCTGAAAGCAGGCCCCAAACTCCTTGATCATCTGGCCAACCACCACATATCCCCCAATCGCCGGAACGCTACACATAACAACAGGCAAGAAATAGTACGGCATGGTGTTAGTGAATACATACTGCTTCCCACGAAGGACCACACCAGGCTTAAGATGGAATCTATGCCGCGGGACACGCCTGTGCTGGGCATCAAGACAGAGCAGGCGATGGTGATGATGGTGTCGGCGATGCATTGGCCGGGTTGGCTGAGGACGGTGGCCGCATGTGCGACGAAGCTACCGACGTAAAAGGTGGCGATGTCGGTCCACGATGCAGGACCGCAGAGGAGGTTGCAGTTGCCATGGTGGACAAAGCCGGGGATGTTGATGGGGCACTGCGCGTCGTCTGTGACGTTCTCTGTGAATGTGGTGTTGGAGGCTGTGGAATGCCCGGTCTGGGCCGTTGCAGGCGAGGGCGTGAAGACAGCCAGAAGAATAATGGCCAGGGTCAAGTGCGCTGCTGTCTTGAACAAGGCGATCGTCGAGTTGACAGTGCCCCGGAACCTAGAAGGAAACAGGAGAGTATCTGGTAGTAACGAACTGATTTTGCCTAGGTACTGTAGTGTACGTAGGTATTACTACTAGGAAGTAAGGTATTGGAAAGTTGTTGCTGTACATTTTCCCCGCACGCCAAAGTGTCAAGAAGGATTCGAATCTGAAACACGATGGAGAGCAAAGGCGCTTGGCTAGGCAGCAACATTACCAGGTACAGGTTATATTTTAATGCGTTTGGTGGAAATCGCGGTTGCAGCACGGAGTAAACACATCTAAAAATGGAAAATGGACTTGGAAATGGAAAAGTAAGAAACTGAGCCGATATAACCCTTAAGCATTCTCTGTACAGAATAACACCGTTGTTCATCACTTCCCCCGGAACAAACAACAACACCTCCAATCCAAGATGTATGTTCACTGGTTTCTTGTTACTCATTGGCCACCTAGTTCTGGGTCTTTTTAACCAACAGACAATTTGTAGGAACAACCTGGAAGCCGCCAACCTACCTCGCGATCTCATTTCTCAAACGATACGTTATCTGGTAATTAATCAATCGTGCGGTGGTCAGCATTTTTCACTTGACCATCACCCTGCAGCGGCCTCCCCCCGAACTCGAAGTTGAGCCGCTGCCTGTCTTTCCTGCAGAGCGTTGGCATACTCGCCACCCTGTGCGCTGGCGTCTGCATCCTTCTCGAGCAGCATCTGGGCGACGTGCTTGTAGCCTCCATCGGAAGCGGCCTGGAGAGCGTTGCCGAAAGCGCTGACCTGAGCAGCAGAACCCTAGCATCGCGGTCTTCCCTAAAGACTTCAGCGATATAGCTAAGTGGTTATTTTTTGTTCTATGGCTCTCCGATGCCCATGACCTACAAGACACTGTTCCTCAATTTCGAAGGGTGAACAGGTAGATGGATCAAAACCGCTTTGAGCCCGGGTTAAGTCGGTTTTTCTTTTCTTTTTGGATTCCAGTCATGATTCGTAGGATGGAAAGACTATCAGGTCCACGAAGGGGCGGTAGCGCAATGCCGAAGGTGGCTGCAATGTGGCGTCGGTCAGCCAGACGGGTGTGGTTGCAATGAGTAGGGAAGTGCGGAGATTGCGGATCGTGGCTCCGGGCAGCTAGCCCCTTCTTGACCGGAGCGCCGACATCAGTGCGAATCCGGCGGTCGAGTGGGCTGCTGAATGCTGGAGGAAGAGCCGACATCACTCGGTGTTGAGCTGGCAAAGAAGAACGACCACTTTGCTATGGCCAATCTTCTCAAGGAGCGAGAGGGCAGGACCTGGTTTAGCCGTGTGACACCCAGTCGGAGTGTTTGGCTTCAGCTTGACGCGTATACCTCGACACTCCCCACGCCATCATCCTCGTCGTCCTTATCATCGTCATTCCCGGAACATGGGCGTGTTGTCGCCCTAAAGAGGGCAGCTTAGGAAGTGCAATTACATGTACCGCGCGCTACGAAGTCCAACATCGCGTACAAAGACCGAGCGAAGGAAAATGCGAGGCGAGGGGGGTTTGATGGGCACTCATTGGAGCGGCAATTCGGTTAAGTATGTACCAAGCTTTTAGGTTAAGCTTCTGACGCGAACATCGGCAACGGTCCGCTTTCCCAATCTGGCAGTCCTTCGCGCCCAGGACCGCCTTTCCCTTACGATACCAACATCCGCCCCAACGACAGCAAGCGCTTTATGTGAGGAGTATTGGCTGGGGAAACCCTCAGTCTTTCGTATAAGAACCCCGAAACTGGCTTCTTTTCTCCCTCGTAGGCAGGCCCGAACTTCGAGTATTAGCGACCAAGTCCTCGGTTTCGCTTGCACGGACAAACTTCTTTTTTCCAAGTCAAGACTTCAACCCTCATCATGGGTTTCTCAATTATGGTGAAAAGAATCGTCGCCCTCTCGCAGGGCATGCTCTTTCTGAACGGCGTTGTTCCTGTCCGGGCGGATAACCCTATCATCCAGACTATCTACACAGCTGATCCGGCGCCTTACGTCTGGAACGACCGCCTTTGGCTCTTCGCCGATCATGATGAGCCGAATTCCAGCACGTACATCATGAAGGACTGGCGACTGTTTTCCTCGGACGATGTCGTGAACTGGCAGGATCATGGAGTCGTCATGAGCCTCCAAACTTTCAGCTGGGCGACGGATAGGGCGTGGGCCGGCCAGGTTGTGCAACGGAACAATCAGTTTTACTACTATGCTCCGATGCAGCAGCGGAGTGGTGCGATGGCGATCGGAGTGGGAGTGAGCCCGAACATCACGGGCCCGTACAAGGATGCGCTGGGAGGTCCTCTGGTCGCCAACAACGGCATTGATCCGACGGTCTGGATTGACGACAATGGCCAGGCCTACCTCTACTGGGGCAACCCGGGCCTGTTCTACGTCAAGCTCAACTCCAACATGATCACCTACAGCGGGAGCATTGTCACGGTGAATACAGGGTCAGGCTTTCAGAACTTCGCCGAGGGCCCCTGGTTCTACAAGCGAAACAACGTCTACTACATGGTCTACGCGGCTAGCTGCTGCCCCGAAGACATTCGCTACTCTACCTCGAGCGGCCCCACCGGCCCCTGGACCTACAGGGGCCAGGTCATGGCCACGGCCGGAGCGAGCTTCACCAATCACCCGGGTGTGATCGACTACAAGGGCAACACCTACTTCTTCTACCACAACGGTGCCCTGCCCGGTGGCAGCGGCTACGATCGGTCCATCTGCGTCGAGCAGTTTTCCTATGGCTCGGACGGTTCCATTCCACTACTCAAGATGACCACAGCCGGCGCACCGCAGGTTGGCACCTTCAACCCGTACACGCGCGTGGAAGCCGAGACGATTGCATTCTCTTCCCACGGATTGTCAACGGAACGGACCAACGACGTTGACGGCTTGCTCCACGTGAGTACTGTTACCAACGGTGCCTACATCAAAGTCAAGGGTGTTGCCTTCGGCCCTGGTGCGACGTCCTTTAGCGCCCGCGTTTCGCCCGTTTCCAGCGCCGGCGGCAACATTGAGCTGCGCCTGGGAAGCCAGACTGGCACACTTGTCGGGACCCTCAAGGTTCCCGGAGGTGGCTCGTCGTGGTCAACCGTCACGACGACCGTGAGCGGTGCTACGGGCACCCAGGATCTGTACTTCTGTTTCACGGGCGGCAGTGGAAACCTGCTCAAGTTCAACTGGTGGCAGTTTGCAGGCGGCGGGCCGCAGACTACCACGCTGAAGACCTCGACGACCTCGACGACCTCGACGACGACGACGACGACGACGACGACGACGACAAGCATGACCACCACGTCAGCGAGCTCGGGCAGTGGTTGTGCCGCGCTCTATGGCCAGTGCGCTGGTCAGGGTTGGACGGGGCCCACCTGCTGCGCGACCGGGTCCACGTGCAAGTACTCGAATGACTGGTACTCGCAATGTTTGTAAAGGGGGTGAGAGAGGGGGGTTGAGAGAGAGAGAGTGAGAGTGGGGGGTTGAGAGAGAGAGAGTGAGAGTGGGGGGTTGAGAGAGAGAGAGTGAGAGAAAGGGGGCCCTTGGATGCCCGGGTTTACCACAGTGCAGAGCCCCTTTCTTCCACACGCACTGCAGATTGAACATATCTATTCCGTACAAGATCAACTGATTGATTGCTTAACTGCTTAAATTATGCACTATTGGTCTTATCTGATCAATTCCACGGCCGTTGGAGTTGCTGAACTCGGTGCGCAGCGCGAAGCTGTGCGAGTGCACGACCTCGGTCGTGATGCTGGTCCGGATCACCTCGTCAGCGCCAGATGGCGTGCGCGCCGGTCACAGCGCGTCATTCTCGAACTCGCCGTTGTCACCCAGCACGTTGGTCGCGTTGTTGCGGCGCCAGCCCGCCCTTGCACACCATCGCCGTCTCGCAGTACACGGGCGCGTTGCAGGCGCAGCTCAATTAGGGGGTTTTACTAACTAATGCAGATGTGGCACAGTTGAAGTAGCTGGGTGGCTGGCGCAAGCAGCTAGGACGGCACAGGACGACACGCCTTCCCTTCTTTCTTGTCCACTTCGCATTGAGAGCACGCCTATCTGCAATAACAGACCAACCGCGGTCAACGATTATCGAGGATAATCCTATCGGAAACGGTTTTAATGTTTTCCGCGCTTCGTTCAATACGATCTGCACAGACAAGACGATCTCGCGCGTTCTAGACGCGCTTGGTCAACCTGACCAAGAAGGTATGACAGTCCAGCGTTGTAAAGTACGCGCCCCTCTAATCGATGTGTAGCACTCCGGAAACTCATTCGCGCCTTTTTGAGAGCGGCGCAAAACCCCCCTGCTGCCGACCTGCTCCCTGCCACGACACATCGTGGCACCCTTCGAGACGACCTTCTGCGCCTCGAACTCTCGCTCCGCTCCGACGACTTCGACCTCGACCGCATCAAGCCTCTCCTAAATGTAGCCCTCACAGACCATCTAGACGATACGCTCCCAAAAAAAGTCTGCCGCCTTGTGGGCCGAGGAGGTCGTCGCGAGCGATGACGAGCCGGCAGAGCCCGGACTGCGGCGCCGTCGCCATGGGGGTGGTGGTGAGAGCTGCTGTCCATGGCGGCCAGCGTTGCCTGCATGGTCGGCATCCTCGGTATCCTCGTTGCCTTCCAGGATCGCCGGCAAAGCGAATGGGGTGGCGGTTGGCTGACCGTCACGGCTACCATCGCCATCCTCTCCACGGGCGCCAAATCCGCCGCGGCCCTGGCGGTGGGCGCAGCCCTCAGCCAGTACAAGTGGCTGCACTTCAAGACGGCACCGCGCAGGCTGACCGATCTGGACCTGTCTGAAGAGGCGAGCCGCGGGCCGCTCGGGTCGCCGGTCCTCCTGGCCAGACGACGGCCCTTTTAAGTTCAGACGTGAGTGTGCTTTCCCTTCCTCCGCACTGGAACCGAGCCGTTTCTAATGTTTCCTTGCCATTTCAGCTTCTACTATGGACATGTCGATGCAAGGGGCCGTGTACAGAGGTTTATTCAACCTTAGCTCACCCGCCGTATTCAAGTGCCCCTCCAACAAGTGCTTGCAGGAGGGCACCTATTTCTCGCTTGGATTTACCAGCACTTGCGCCAACGTAACTGAGGCGACTCTCCGCCTGCATTCCAATGCGTCAGCAACATGGACTGGGACGATAGGGGGAAGGCGGGAGGACATGAACCTGACCACCCCGGGAGGCGTCAGATTGAGCGGCCCTTATTCCGCCACTTCATGGCAAACAGTCGTCAGCGTTGCCGCAATCTCTCCCTTGCTGAATGGCACTACTCAAACGAAAATTACCGGCACTAAGCGCATGGCCCCCGACATCGCCCGCATCGGAGTGTTCAGAGCACCGTCCGACAATGCTCAGTGGGTCCTCAGCACCGACATGATGGAAATATTCGAGTGCGACGTGCAACTGGCGGCCTACGGCTACTCCAACCTCTCGTCATCGGGCCAGAACATGACCATTAGCAAGCAGGAGCTGTTTCGTCACGACCCGGGCTTCCTCCCTGAGCCGGGGGGCCGCAAACCCTAGGTAACCCTCAGCCAGTGTGGGCTCCCCGTCTTCACAGTTTCGGCTCTCGATCTCACGGCCCTGGCGACCCCGTTCAATTTGGACAGCTTTGCTGGCACCATCTACGAGGGCGTGTCTGATAGAACCCCTCCGCAGGGCATGGGAGACGCGTTCCGCTCGGGCGACGTTTCCAACACAGTGCGCGCCATGGTGGACAGCATGACGGATCAGCTGCGGGCCAGCTACAACGTGGCGGTCACTGGGCAGATCATCGACCCCGAGGTGTTTATACAGGTCTAGTGGGCGTGGGTCTGACTCCCGATCATCGTGGAGTTCATTTCGGTCGCCTTCTTGGCCATCATCCTGGTTCAGAGCGCCCGGACGGCCGACCTACCGCTATGGAAATCGTCTATCGTCGCGATGCTAACGTATGGCGGGCGGTTCCGGGACCACGAGAATGACGTAGGCAAGCTGGGGACTGGCATTCGGAGTAGGAAGGAGCTGGGTGCTCTTGCTCGTTCGTGGAAGGCTAAGCTGGAGCTGCCTGAGCGGAAGTGAAGATTGGGCGATTCGCGTCTGGTGGAGCCCGGGGCGGCGCCAAGATTTGGAGAGAGCATCTTTTTCTTTGCTAAGTGGTGCTAGATTTGCGAGTCTATAGAGAAGACAGAAAGCGACAGCACTAGCTCAGGATCGAAGCCCAAGTCACCAACCCATCCATAGCCGTCGGCATACATCCCTTCTCACGATCACGTTGATATTCAGAGCAGAAAAGTCCTGTCCGTTTATGACCGGGCCCCCACCGCAATAGTTGAGAACCCGATAGGCCCCTTTGGCAATCACGCGGTACGATGTGAGTTTGACGCTATACGAGTTCTGGAAGTCTTGTTAGTATTTTGCCAGTGCCAGTGGTGTTGCCAGTCTTCTCGCAGGTGTCGCTCACATCATTGCACCACTATATACCGCTGGCGGACGCGTAGCTCACCCGCCCGTAGTTCCCCGGACCCGGCCCCGCGTACTCGTTCCCGGAAGGTTATAGAGGATGTCGGCTTTCGCCTTGATTGCGTCCCATTGTGCGACACCCCATTCGGAGAGCCGAATCATACAGAGTATCTTCGACCAATCAACTTGACCCGGTCCGAATTCTCGAGTCTCTCGAGACATTAGCTCGGCGTTAGCCTTGAAGTCGACGTCCCTCTCCCAGTTGGGGTTTGTCACGTCGAGAAGGGCAACGACGTCTTCGATAGTCCCGGTGGCGTTCTGCAGTTCGCCGCCGGGGGTTTCAATTCCCCAGGTAAGCTCCTCGGCTGCGTATCCCTCAATCGGAGCCTTGAGGGGAGCCTTCAGGGACCCAACCTTGTTTAGAGGTTAGTTCCGCCGTTGAAACCAAGCCAAAAGAGAGGTAGACAGCCTTACCCTGAGGATAAAGGTCGAAAGGATCATCAACACGATACTAGCAAGGCGCATCTTGAAACTGGGAGTAGCTGGTTGATTCGAGGCCACTACGGGGCAGTTATGGTCTGAAATCTCCCATTTCTGGCGGGAAGGCAAGCAGCCTTTATCCCTCCTCGAATGTGGTTAGCTAGAGACGAAAACCAATGTCCGAAAACATACGTCCACGATGGTGGCCAACGTCAGATATTGATCCTTGTGGTTACCTAGGCTGAAGCCCCTGACCAACAAACCAAAAGCATGGCGACTAATTGGTGGAGGAAAATGTGACGAGGGTGGCACAGGACGCAAGGGCCCTTCTTGTGCGAGGATCAGGCTTTGTAAATCCAAGATCACGGGTATAAATTTATTGTGGAGAGCTTGAGACAGGTCAAAGTCAACAAGGATTGAACACTTTCACTCAAACAAAGAGGAGTTACGAATGCATCAGTTCGGACTGAGCACGAATGCTTGGTGAGTTGCGGGATGTCCTACGGAGTTTGCACCTCAGGGCCCGACCGTGAGTTCGACCCCAGGTGTTACAGGTTGGAAGCTGATCTTCCGTAGGTGGTACCTTAGCTTGGCGTTGGAGACACGAGTTGAACAGCTGTCACAGCTCCACAAAGCCGCATGACATCACTTGGCATCCCATCATGGCACTGGAGGGGGTGATAGGTATGGTATGTAAACCCCGCAGACATCATTGTCTCCGTCTCCCACTTTGAAAGGAACAACGCAGAAGTCTCGGATAACCGCACAACGAAAATGTCGTCCATCGTCGAAGTCCTGACAGCCTCTGGCGGCCCCGAATCTCCTGGTAAGGCCTTTTACCTTACCGTGCATCTGGGAAACGATCAGCTGAGTCGGGAACAGGCTTTCTCAACGACTTGGTGAAGCAGCTATGGCCCAACATCGCCGTTGCCGGCGCCCGCATCATCAAGGGGATCGCGGAACCCATGTTTGCCGCCACGCTCCCCGCTCCTCTCAGTAGCCTTGTGTTCGAGAAGATCGACCTCGGCACCGTGCCCATCCACTTCTCCAAGGTTGACGTGCACAAGACCGAGACCGAGGGCATCAAGCTCGATCTCGATCTCGACTGGGATGGCGAGTGTGATATCGATCTCAATGGGAATATGATTCCCAAGATTGTTGGCTATTTCCCTGTAACGAGTCTAGTCTCGGCACTCGCTGATTTCTACTCCAGGGAGTCGAGCACGTCAAGCTCCGCGGGAGGCTCTCGATCCTCCTTTGCCCCCTGACCAACGTCCTCCCGCTTGTACGTGGCGTTCCGCTCCTCACCCCCGGTTCAAAGATTTCGTAATGCTGATCCACCTCCAGATCGGCGCCGCCCAAGTCGCCTTCATCAACCCGCCCTACCTCAAACTAACCTTCACCGACGCGGCGCACGTCGCCAACCTCTCCGTCATCGACAAGGCAATCCGCAAGGTCATCCTCTCCATCATCTCCTCCCTCGCCGTGCTCCCCAACCGCTTTCTCGTCAAGCTCGACTCGACCTGCGACTTCTTCAAGACCTACCAACCGCCCCTCGGCGTGCTGCGCGTCACCATCGAGTCCGGCAGCGAGCTCGGCAAGGACCACGACGCCGACGGCGGCGGCGGCAGCAGCGGTGGCGTCGGGCGGCTGTTCAATCGGCTCGGCCTGCGCGACGTGCCCGACTGCTACGTCAAGGTCAACGTGTCGGCCGAGGCCGAGTGGCGCACGGGTACGGCCAAGAACACGCGGCAGCCGCAGTGGAACGAGAGCGCCGACTTTGTGGTCTGCGACTACGACCAGAGCATCGCGGTGGACGTCAACGACGAGGACACGGCGCGCAAGGACGACGACATCGGCGTCGGCGCCACCACGGTCAAGCAGCTGCTGCTCAGCGACGGGGGGAGGCAGGAGCTGATGCTAACGCACGAGGAGGAGGCGACCAACGGGCGGCTGGCGATTCGCGGGCAGTTTTTCAAGTTTGTGGCCGATGCTTCGAGCTTGGAGGGCGGTAGGGGGGATGAGATTGTAGGGTTGTTGACCGTTTTGGTGGCGTCGGCGTTTGGGATCAGGGGGAAGCGGCAGGAGCTGAAGCCGAGCGTCAAGGTCACCTGGGGAGGGCAGGCGTTCCGGACGGCGGTCAAGGCGGACGCGGCGGGGGTGGACATTGAGAATCCGTCGTTTGACCAAGCGTTCAGGGTCACGCTGAGGCCGGGCATGATTCCGGGGCCGCCGGTGAGGATTGCCCTGCTCGACGGCGAGGTTGAGAGGGGCGCGGTAGAGGTAGCGCTGGAGGATGTGTTGGCCAGCGAGGAGATGACGCTACAGAAGTTCTTTGATGTGGGTGACGGCGCTACGGTGCGGGCTGGTATCCTCCTGAGGGGAACGACGCGCGCACAGTGAAGGCTGAGTACCTAAGGTACCTTAGTGCGTCGACCTTACATAATATCACCGCCTGATAGCTACAAAGATCAAGGCAGTCAGTCTTCTGGTCAGCCTATTATTGCCTTAACGCAAGAGCATGTAATATTTGCCAAGAAGAAAATCATCGAGGTCACTCCGCTCACTAGGGCTGGCCCTCCATCTTCGGCCTCTTGAGCTTCAGTTTCCCTTTGGCCTTGCACCGCTTGCCGCATTTCGGAGCACGGGAAGCCAGCTCTGAACTCTAAATTGAGGAAGAGCACGCTTCCTCACACAACTCGGCCCCCTAAGGCACTTAGACTACACTTGTCACCAAAGCACTAGCCAAGTGCTTCCATGACTTGCGGCGACGACTTCGTAATTGGCGGTGGCAAAGAGTCAAAGAGTCCCACTACTGGTGTCAGGGTGAATTGGGGAATGCTCGCTCGAGTTGTACTTGAGACAGGTGCTACGGAAGTTGGGACTGAAGGTGATCTATCGCATTGGGACCAATGATCCGAGAATTATTGATCCTTTCAAGTTCTGTGTCACGCCGGATCTGCGCAGCTGCGCGATTCAGGCAGCATGCATCTGTTGGTCAGCACCGTCATCACACGTGTAGGTATCCGAGAACCGGGGTGCAGTCTGCCTTGTAGGGCTCTCTCTCACGTGGACCCGATACTACGCCGTAAGCAGGCACCTTTTTTTCTTGATGCAGGTCACGGAGTCGGAGCCGCAGACGGGGTTGGTGCCCCGTTTCCGTGTTGCGGCAACCCCCGATGTTTCGACGACGACGGTGTTTGAACGACTTAGACTACCTAAAGTGCCCAAGGTAATTAGCATGGGTGAAGTTCATATGGCATTTGTTGGGTTTTGTCAAATTGCGATCAGGGGATGTTGTCACTTCCAGCATCAAGCGTGAGAGGCAAAATGATCAAGACGAGATCAATACAAATAATTCAGAAATGAAGCGGTGAAGCAGTGATATCTAGGTAGGTGCGTGCGATCTAGCGCAAGAAAATCCAAGTCTAAAATGTGGATGCCCATTTGTATAATATGCCCAGTGTCCTGCAGTCGCACACAATCAAGCCCCTGAAGAAGTGAAAATCAACATCGCAGATGTGATGATATGCCATGAACAACAGAAGAGCACTGCAGGATTCCCAACTCTAACAATGCAAAAGAGAATGCTTCCAAGATCAGAGACAGGAGAGGAGATGCCGGAGAGAGAAAAGAGAGAAAGCAATGATTGATTAACGGGTGCTGCCCCCAGAAGTCTGTCATCATCGACGGCAGTTAGCATCAATCCACACATACAAACAGACATGTATCAGTCAAAGAAAGATAACTCACACCACCAGACGGGTATGACGTGCTGCTGGACCCGCCACTGCCGCTAGAAGTACCACCGGAGGTGCCAGCGCTGCCTCCAGAGGACGAGGAACCGCCGCCGTAGGGAGGGAAAGCAACATCTGGCTTGAGGATTCCGAGCGCCGAACCGTGCTTGAGCACGTCGTCCCAGTTGCGAGAGGAGCTTCCGGATGTGCCAGACATTGTAGAGAGGATGTTGGAGTACGAAGGCGAGAGGTCGGTGAAAGCGTTGATGTTGGGCAACGTGAGAGCGTGGAGGTGGAAAGGTTGAGGTGAAGGGCTTGCCGCTGGGGGTGAGGTGACTTGGGAGTGATCTGTCGGTGAAGATGAAGATGACTCTGATGGTTCGGAGTCCATGGTGTAGTGTATATATACTTGTGTGAGTCAAGGAGAGACCTGAGAATCCTCGCACTCCGTGACAGTGTCCGTGTTGTTGAGCCCAGTGCCTGTTTGCGAGGTCGGTAGTGAGCCTGCGGCCGGGCCGGAGTCGGTTGCCTGGTCCTGGGATGGAGTTGGACTGGGATCCCTTCCAGTCCGAGAGAACATACCGCGATGAGGCTTGATCCCTTCGGTGTCAGAGGATGCAAGATGGAAGTACGGTGCTGTACCTGGCTGTGCTGCCAGGAGGTTGGTCGAAATACGACTGGGTATGGCTACCCTGGTGCAGTTAGCGCAGGTGAGTGTGTGGATGATGATGAAAAGGGAGAAGAAGAAGATGATGATGATGACGATGTGTTCATGAGGCCTGCATGGACCTGTGGCTTGAACATTGTCGCTCGCTGTCATGTGCTCGGATAAGACAAGGTAACGAGGTACATGCCGTGCCGTACACATTGGACGTTCCCAGAGGCAAGTGGTATTTGGCAACCTAAAGGGAATGCGGCGGGACCTCAAAGCCCAGACACGGCCACGGCAACAAAGGACGAATTCGGTCCTTGATTCTAAGCATGTCATGGTCAAGCGGCCTAAGTTCATGCATTTCCAATTGCACCGCGTTGCGATGCGTTGAAAGTTAGCGTACTACCATCCTAGATTTGTAAAGTGCGAGCAGATATTAGTCCGAACCGAGCACGTGAGATATCCGGGCTCGGAACCAAACAGGACGGACAGAACCAAGCGACCGGGACGGCTGCGAGCGAATCTTGGCGAACTGCCCAGCGCAGGCCCTCGAGACCGATGGAACCAACAGAAGAGGCAAAACGCCTAGCCGCAGCCGAGGAGCCGGACACTTGTAAGACGGCAAGCGTCCGTGCCTCAGCTGCATTTTGCTCACTCTTTGACGGTGATGAATGACCTCATTGACCTGTGCTGACCCTGGGACGATACAAAGTGCCGGGCGGAAATTCGGGATGGATTGTCGGCGCCGGGAAGTCGGCACGACTTGGACACAACGCGACCAATGGCGCCGGGGCCCGGCTCGCAAAACCGCCCGCTCGTGTCCCGCCCCCGGCCCGCCCCGCCCAGGACTCTCCCAGCCAGGTCGTTCCCGCCCAGGTCATTCCCAGATCTTTGGGATCTTGCATCCTCTCCGCATGCTTTTCCTCTTCACAAGTCATTGGGTTGGATTGAATTCAGGCATCAAGGCATGTCCTGCTGGTATCCACTCAAGTCAACTCCAGGTTTTGCTAAATCGCATGGCGGGTTGCTGCCTGCCCAGGCATGCACTGTTTTGAAGACACCTTGTTCATCCTTCAGTGGGGTTGACGGGTTGCTGAGTTGGTGAGACCTTGGTCGCCTGTCGTCCCTGCGCATAGGATTGAGACTCCATAACTGAGGCGTAGCAAAACTCTAAGTTTGATTTCCTTAGGTAACCATTTTTTTCCCTGCCTGCTTGGCCTGAACTTTCAAGTGGGACGAACTAGGCATTCATGACAAGTGTGGCGAAGAACGTGGCTTGAGAACCGGCCGACCAACAACAGTCAAACAACTCTACTCTCAGTTTCAGCACTCCCTCAGGTGGGAACCCTTGCAAACCGAAACCGAATCAGCCCACGGCCCTTGAAAAGCATTTCTGTCCATCAGTTGTGTTGCGCGGTGCATTGCATTGTCAACAGCGCTTGATGGTGAATATCAATGCATTAATTAGGTAATACAGCGATAGCAGAGGCTGCTGAGCTGATGAATGCTGCATTGGCGAGCAGAAAGCCATGTTTGGACCTGGGGAAGATGGTGAATTCGGGCAGAGACTGGGCAATTGCCGCAGCCAGACGTGCCTTCCCTACCCCTCTCTTTCGGTACCTCATGCTGCATGTATGCCCCCCTCCCCCCTCTCCAACTGCAAGTCTGTTCCCAAACGTCCAGTGGAAAGCAGGGCACCCAATCGCGGTTGCCAACTCCAACCGTGGATGGCCAAGGAAGGTTGTCGAAAGTGGGTGTAAATCGTTGGCCTTGTCAGACCCCGAAAGGGCCAATCAAAAGTCGCCAGAAAGGTTACCAACACAGGACCTGCCATACTGTATCCAGTGCAACCAGTGCGCATGTTCTTTCGGAGTCATTGCTGGCTTCGTGTGAGGGGTTGCCCAAGGATTCCAAGGAATTATTAAAGCCCACATCAGCACCACGCATCTGCACGCTCGTCGACTTCGGATTCTTCACGCTTCAATTCTTCTTCCACACGGGAACCTGGGGTGAGACCAATAGTGCCCAGACGGGTGTGATCGCATCACAACTTAGCCCCTGCCACGAGTTTACTACTCGGACGACAAGAGAACCCCACTGTGGTGCGAGCACACCTCTGGCCCGTCTGGGCACTATTGGTCTCGGGGACTCTCTTTTTGACCGCTTGGGTCTTTTGTTGCTCTTTCTCAGTCAACGGACCTCCCTCAACCTCTCTGACTTGCACTTGTACGGAAATACAAGTGAGTTTCTTCTCTTTTCCGTCCTGCATCCTTTCCAGGCTCTAGCTAACGTTTTCAAGGATGCATCGAAGTCGACTTCGCAGGAACTCCGAGAGTACACTTGTCGAGTCACCTCGATGCCCCATCAAGGTTTCTTCACTCAGTCAGGTTGGTTTTGATGGGGCATGGAGAGTGGCACGCTACTGGGAGTGTACTCTCGGAGTTCTTGGTCGCCGGTGGATGAATGGAGGCTGGCGTCGGATGAGTTGCGCAAGCGTACCATGGCACACTGTGAGTTACTTTCCTGACAATTGGTCTTTGCAGAACTTATATCGAGCTGACATGTCTGCCGATTATAGCAGATTGGCGGACCTGGATAGCGTCCGTGATAAAAGGTCCCGCATGACTCGTAAACGTCGGGTCTGAAAAGAATACCAAAACTGCCAACTTCACTGGAAACAAGACAACATTTCAGCTATTTCAACACCGACAAGACTTCTCTCTTCTCAAGAGGGCTACGGAAACTGCAATCTCCCGTTCCCCCTCAACTTGAGATGGAGCCGACATCTGACAACATCGACTCCTGCGGGGTTCTCCCTTGGGGCAACAACAATTTTGACCAACTATCCGCCCACTGGGACTATTACGACAATTCTGCCACATTCTTCCCCGGTGATAACTGGACTCCCGGTGCTTCTGACAGACCAGCAGGCTCGTTTCCCGACACGCCTTCCGATGGACCTGCCCCAAATGGACTCGTGTGGGAGCCCGGCGACTTCAACCAAAACATGGGCCCGGTAATGCCCCAGTCCATGGCTATGACAGACACAACCCTTCTGAGCAGCCGGAGCACCAGTGTCTGGAGCCAGTCACCGCAAGCATCAACTTCAATGAGCACATTGACGCCAAGGAATACTCCCTCCTCCCTTCCAGATCAGCTTGCCAAAGAGTTGGCGCACCCCTACACTTATCCACTGTCCCTTCCCCCCATTTCTCCCAATGTGAACTCAGAAGAGGTCAAGCGATACAATGACAGTGTCACAAACCACAGTGAAAATGGCGACGAGCCTGAAGATTCTGTCATGCTAGCAGGAGCGAGGGAGCCTCCACCGGAGATTGTCGCCATATTCCAATATCCTACGATGAATGAATGTCCGCCTGGTGTTTCCTCGTATGTCAATTTCCACTCATACCTACACACCCAGGAGGTTTAACTGACGATATCCTGTACAGGCGACAGTGGCGAAACATGATCAAGCCAGAGAGGTGCCCCGAATGCGGGTGGGTATTCGATTTCGTAGCAGACCGTGACAAACACATCGCTGCCAAGCACCCAGACCGTGCCGCTGCACATGGCGTGTCCACGGAGAGGCCGATTTGCAAGTGGTGCGAAGAGAGCTTTGCCAGGAAGGATCATCTGAAACGCCACAAGACGAATAAGCACGGTCGAGAAAAAACGGTGAGGGGGGCGGCGAGGGTGAAGAATGGTTCTCCAAGCAGGGCGCGCACAGGTCGGAAGGAAAGATCAAACAGGGAAGCACATGTTGAGGTTTAGTTTCATATCTTTCTGGTATTCTTTTTTCTTCTTTTTCAGGGAAGGGGGTAAGATCGATGGTAGGCAGGGGGCCAGGCCCTTGGCCGGGTTTGATACCCTCGATTGGGGGGCTGGGTGTTTTTGGCAAGCTATGTTGGAGGCATCAGCTACGTTGGAAGCCGGAGAATGATGATCTAATGACAAGAATAAATTCATCTTCAGGAACTCGCTGATCATGTTAATTGTCTTGGTTGAAATCTAAAGTCCCAAGCCGTTGAAGACCAGTCAAGACGGCTGGCCCTCGCCACGGGCTGTGGAGAAATAGCGAGTTAGCGCTTTATCCAACGGAAACCTCTCGTTTCCTGTGCTCCCATATTCTGAGTTCTCAAACAAAGTTCCCGCAGCCTAGACACCTTGGTTTGCCGAGGGGGGCGCAGCGGCAGGATGGTAGGCAGACGTCTCCTGCATGACGTTGCACCAACCAGGCTGTCGGTACCGCTGAGAATGCCTTACCAGATAGTCTAATGATCCTTCTAATCGCAGAATTAAGAGCTGCCTACACTAGTTGGTCGTGCGGCAGATGCTTATGTCATGTAAGACAGTGACATCAACGACCGGGGGTGTTGAAAAAAGACTCCGGCTCCGGTTGCTCCACTCAGACGGACCGCTCCGGGGTGGGTCAAGCCGGACTCCGTGAGCTCCGCTCCACTCGGGGCGGAGTGGGTCTTGCTCCGCCCCACCAACAGCTTCATCGCGGTGAATTAGCGGCTTGGCCTGTTCAGCCCTGTAAAACGCCAAGCCGTCAAGCCAAACGCGCGACGTCAATTAGCAACCAATTCAACCCGCGTTTCTGCCCCGCGTTTTTGACAAAACCCTCGGCTTCCCACTTGCCAGGCGAAACTCGAGCCCGACCTCGACCGAACTCGACTCGACAGACATCGTTTGCAATTGCGACAAGTCCCTCCTCACAACCAAACTCAAACATGACGAGGTGACAGTCCCAGTCGCCGCACTGTAATCCACCAAAAAAACCACAATGGCGCTGCCCCTCCCTCCGGGGCTGACCCACGCCGAGGTGTCCTTTCTCGCCGAGATGGAACTCGTCACCGTGGTCCCGCGCCAGCGACTCGAGAGCATCGACCTGTTAGGCGTGAGTTGTGCTCCCTCCCCCACACCACCCCTCAAGACCCCCATTCCCGCCCAACCCAAACAAACCCAACAACCAAAACCTAACACCCCCATCCCCCGAACCACAGGGCCAAACCCCCCCCCTCCGCCCACCACACCGCACCGACCTCCCCCTCTGGCTCGCCCTCCACCTCAAAAAACAACGCCGCGCCAACATCGTCCCACCCCGCTGGCTGCACCCAGCCTCCCTCGCAGCCATCATCCACCGCGAGACAAAAGAAGACCCCCTCTCCTTCTCCGAGCCGCCTCCCGCCCCGGCCCGTGCCGACGTCGCCCGTCCGGGATGGGCGCACCGCCAGGGTCAGGGACAGAATGATAATGGGGGGATAATCCTGTCGCCGCCGTTCCGCGCGTCGTGCACCGCTGATGCGCCCGCCGGGTACCTGCCGTATCATTGGCTTGAGGTGGCTGAGGCGTTGCTTGCGCATGCCGGGGATGATGTGGCGTCGCTTGGGGGGGGAGGGGCGTCAGGGGGTGGGGGTGGTGGTGGGAGTTCGTCGTCGCTTGGGGAGGTCAGGGGGTTGTTGCGGGATTTGGTTGAGGTAAGGGCTGCTAAGCTGCGGAGCAGTACCGCGCGTTTGGCGGGGTTTGGGGGTGGGTTGATGACGCTGCGGGGTGTTGGTGCTGTGGAGCTGGCGGAGAGTAGGGGGTTTGTGTTGGGGGTTGTGGATGGGGTGAGGAAGATTGGGGCGAGTGTTGAGGCGGCGAGGAGGGAGGAGGAGGAGGAGAGGGAGGAGGAGGAGGGCGGGGAGAGTGATGAGGAGATGGGGATTTGAACGGTCAATGGGGGGAGGGGGGGGGGGAGAGGAAGGGATCTATACGCGCAGCCGAGTTCATATTCGGCGGCGCCTGCTTTTTATTTTTTGGCAAAAACAATGGCATATACAAATACCCACCCCCGGCATGATCAACATGCTGTGGCGAAACACCAATGACAACCGCTCGACTACAGTTGCGCACCGGCACGCACTCCTACGGCCAGGGCCAGCCTCCAACACAAGATATTTTACTTCAACAAAACCGGCTACTCCCCGCATCTTCTTACCACGTCCACCTCCCACTCCGTCCTCGAGAGTCTACATGCCCAACTCATATCTCCTCCCTCGAGTATATCCCCCACCCACTGTTCGTGCTCATCACCCTCTTTTTTGTCCTCATACCCTTCAAGAAACCATCAACATCCCAATCATCAGCATAGCGCTTCTTCTTCTGGCCATCACCAGCAACACCCATGCGAGACCGACAGCCGACTGATCGCGGACTGAGAGCTTCAGGAAGGATGTTGCAGCCGACAACAACGCGGCCATCGACTCGACCCCATGCTTGTCTGCAGGCGCTGCAGACCGGTGAGAGTGGTGTTTGATGTCTGCTCACCCAGGCTGGCGGTGGTGGTGGTGGTGACGGCGTCTTATTGCTTGTGGAGGGAGCATCATTTGGCTCAAACAAAAAATCGGGCCGGAACATGGACCAGTCGACCGTGTCCTCGTCTGACCAGGGGTAGAGTAAACTATCGATATCGTCATGTTCGTCGTACCACTCGTAGTCCGGCAGGTCGTATGGTTGCTGGTAGAGGTCGTCTGGGTCAGGATAAGGGGTTTCTGAGATGTCGTGGATGTCGAGGAGTTGGTCTGGAACAGGAGGTGACTTGAAAGGTGTGAAGAGTTTCCCGGGGAGGGACAGTGGCAGAGTGTTTGGCACCGACTCGGGGCTTGGAGCACCCTCTCTCTGAAAAGGGGGAAGCTCGGAAACGGAAGAGACGGACGAAGATCGTGAACTCGGTGATGACGGACTTGCTTTGTTAAAGACAAAGGAGTCATCATGCTCGATCGAGTCCAAGATGGGCTCGCCCCGGCTGTGGACGCTGGCGGCAGGCATCCGACACTCGTTTCGCTGGCCCTGCATGGTCTGGGGGCTTTGTTCCAGAAGAGTGAAGAATGACTCCAATGACGTGGCAACTCGGAGCTGCGTCAGTTGACTCTGGTGATTGACATCTGTATCTCCACGGCGTCGGCTGGTCTCCGACTGCTGGCGACGGCGCTTGGTGCTGGTTGTCTGCGGGGTGTTGACGGGGTGGTCTTTTCGCTTTGTTGGCATCTTGTTCAAACAGGTAATATTAACTCTCTCTTCCGTTTGTTTCGCTTACTGCTGGTGCTGGCGACTCAAACAACAAAAGCTGAGAGATAGAGCAGTTTTCAAGAGAGTCAGAACCGAGGAGTGCCATGATTTATCATTTCTTCTTCTGCCTAACAATGCCATTCTCTTTTTGTGTCGTATTATCGGGCGCCTCTTTTTGCAACAAAGCTGGCCGTGGATCGGGACAAGAGAGGGGTACTTTTACCTTTTTGGAACAAGTCAGTCTGTCATTGTGCTGTAATAACAATGGCCGAACAGTCCTTCTTGGCGTAACACAGCCGAGATGCTGTGAAGAACGGCCGTCCACTTGGCTGCAATCGCTGGTAAACGCACGATGGCCATCAGCCCGAGGCAACATGCAGATTTCCCGTTTAAGATTGGAGTTTTCTGTTTGCCCCTTTTGGTGATGATCCCCGCAAAACTCGCGAACTGTAAATCGTTGAGCGGAATATCCACTACTCTGAACAATGCCCACTCAGTCCTGTTCAACAATGGAAATCATGTTCAAGAAACGGCATTGTTCCAGCGGGACCTTGCCACCCCGAGTTGGGGGTGATAAAGAACACACAATTTATAAGTTGAACGCCTTTGTTCCTTTCCATTTTCCTCCGTCCCCTCAAATCGAACCTCAGCGACCCTTGGGCTTCCCGTTGGACCTTCGCGCTCCTCTCGGTCTTTTTCCTTCCCTTTTCATTTTTTTTATAAAAAAAAAGAAACCAAACCCCCCAAGCCCCCGCCACGAGTCACCACCGCCCAAGCCAAGTCGACAACCCCCTTGGCGACCACCAACGCTTTTTTTTCTCCTCAAAAAACAGACACGAAGAAAAGAAACACCAAAAGAAATGTCGACAACCCGTACCACCTACGCGGCATACTCGCACTGGGACTACCAGGACGACGACCTCCTCCTCTCCCTCTTCCCCACCTCCCCTTCCCAAGATGGAGAAAACCTGTCCCTCTCCTCCCGACACACCCTCTCCTTCCTCCTCGCTCTGCTCTTCGCCCTCTACCACCACAGGGACCTCCTCACCCTCCTGAGCTGGTGGCTCCTGCTCCCCTTCCGACCCCTCCACAGCAGCACCAACAGCAGCAGCAACAACACCAACAACAACAGCACCAGCAACAAAAACCCCCGCCACCCGCGCAACAGCCTCCCCCACTCCCCCTACTGGGCAACCCTGCAGCTCCTGCGCGCCGACGACCCGCGCACAATGTACGCGGTGCGGATCGCGCTCGCGACGTACCTGCTCGCCTTTTTTGTCGTGCTGGCGTGGGTGCCAAGCGGACCCGGCGAGACGGTGGTGGGGTGGTGGCGGGACGCGGTCGAGGCATACATCCATCTCGCGGTGGCGTGCACGGCGGTGCGGTGGGGGGTTGGGCTGGGCGGGGCGGTGGTCGTGTGGGCGTGCATGGTTTTGGTGGAGGTTGTGAAAGGGGTTGGGCAGTATTGGGCGAGGGTTTTGGTGGATTATTGGCGGGTGTTCTTTGCCCTTTGGTCATGGTGGGTGAGTGTTTGGCTGGCTGGGATGGTGGATTGGGACGAGATTTGGGAGGGGACGGTGAGGGAGGTCATGCTGGAGTGCGCGGAGGCGATTTATCTGGCCGGGGACGTGGTGAGGGATGCGGCCAAATTGAGGGGGCAGTCGGGGTATTAGACGGCAAAGTGCTTGTTGGGGATTTGGGAGGGACTATCCGGATGTTAGCAGCAAGTTACGGAAGCTAGGGATGCGGTATAGAATGAAACGAGCTGGACTCTTTATTGTCGTTATCCTGGTTGATGTGCGCTTACCTGGGCGGTGAACACTTCTGGGCTTTGTGTTGCCGTCATCACTGGGGTATGCTTGAGGCGCACACTTGCCCCTTTAGAGCCGCCCTCCTTGAATCTAGACCACCTTGTGGCTTCTTCATTAAACAGCACAAATTATCCTACCAGCCTTGAAGTAACGCCGTACACCAACCGCGGTATCCAAAGCAAAGCCCTACGCCTTCGCCTCTCCTGCCGTGGTAATCCCGTTCGCCCCAGTCTCAATGACCTTGTATCCATCCGCATTACCCTCGCCCACCGCCGCCCTCTCATACGCCTCATCACTCCGGTCACACAAGACCTTCAGATCCAAGTCGCTCAACACCTCCTTGTCCCCCGAAAACTTGTACACCTGCCCATCCTTCAGCAGCAGCGCCTTCAACGTCTCCCTGTCCAGGTCCTCCCGCATATCAATCTTCTGCCCCATTGTCCTGAAGCCGCCCTTCTTGATGACTAACTTCTCCAGTCTCCGCTTGGCGTCGGCGCTCATCAGCAGCTCCTCCTCGACGGTGCCCTTCGTCGCGAGCCGGTACACCACGACGGGCCGCGTCTGGCCAATGCGGTGCGCCCGGTCTTGCGCCTGCAAGTCCTGCTGCGGGTTCCAGTCGCTATCGAAGAGGATGACCGTGTCGGCGCTAGCCAGGTTGATGCCTTGTCCGCCCGCGCGCGTTGACAGCAGGAAGATTCGTAACTTCGGGTTGCTGTTGAACTCTTGGATTTGGGCGCGCCGGTCATCTTGGGCCACGCCGCCGTCAATGCGGCACACGCGCCACTTGCGGAGCACGGTGCAGTAGTCCTCGAGGATGTCGAGCTGCGTTTTGAACTGCGAGAAGATGAGGACCTTGTGGCCGCGCTTAAAGAGGGTTGGGAGGAGACGGTCGAGAAGAAGCATCTTGCCCGAGGCGGTCACGATGCTCTCGTCGATGGGCAGGCCGTTGTCATTCGCCCACGGGTTGTAAAAGTTGTGCGGGCTGTTGCATACGAGTCGAAGCTGGAGCAGCGGGTTGCCAAGCTTCTTGTTTGCAATCTCTCGTTCTGCAACGCAGGTGGTTAACTGATGCTGATGACCGGAAGTAACGGGAAATACGTACTCGCAACCTCCAAGGTCTGGGCCCGCTCAAACTCCTCAGCGTCGAGGATGCTCTCGATATCCTCGACATCCTCCTCACCAATCTCCTGAGCAAGCTTGGCTTCAAACTCATCGTCATCGAGCAGGTCGTCATCCGAGTCGGCTTCCTTGTAATGCTGCCTTCCCCTCTGTGGCCGACCGCGGGTGCTTGCAGGAGTAGATTGCCGACTGGACTTGGCGCTTTTGGGGACAGGCAAGTCGGAAAGCGGTGCGCTCTTCCGTTTGGTCTCCTTTTTCGTTGTCTGTTGTGGCTGCGGCTCTGCGACTGCCTTCTTGACGGGAGCCGCAGCGGTGGCCATCAGAGGACGTCCTTTGGGACGTGACTTGCCCATCATGAGGGCAAACGCGTTTTTAGCTGGAGGTGCGCTGTCCTGGGGTTTAGCGGCAGCCTGGCTTTCCGTCCCGGATTCCTTCTTGACACTGCTCCGACTGGAAGAGCGGGTGCTGCGACTAGGCGATGACGCTTTGCTGTTTGTCGTCCCGGTGAGACGCTCAATGACCTTGTTTTCGAGGTACGCCCGTGTATCGATGTTCTTGTCGTTGATAACATTGTACAAGTCCGTCTGCTCCTTCGTCATGGGTGCATACAGGACGTACTCGCGCTTCTTTGGGAGATACTTGGCCACGTCCGACTTGATCCTGCGCAGAAGCAAAGGCTGCAGCACAACATGCATCTTCTTGACGAGTTCCTGCTTGGTCTTGTCGGCGATAAACTCTTCCGTCCCCTCCTCGTCCTCCAGGTCGCTAAAGTCGAACCAGCTTTCAAAGGCCTCCCAGTCGCGGAAGATCTTGGGCAAAAGGAAGTTGAGGAGAGACCACAACTCCTTGAGATTGTTTTGGAGAGGAGTTCCAGTGATGAGGAGACGAGTGGCCGACGTGAAAGACTTGAGCTCGCGGAACAGCTTGGAGTCAAAGTTCTTCATTCGATGCCCTTCGTCGATGATGATGAATTCCCAGTTGATCTTGGACAACGCCGCACGGTCCTTGAGAACCATCTCGTAGCTCGTGCAAACCACCGGAAACTTGTCTGTTGGCCGGCCGCCGTGCATATGACGCATAATTTTGGTCCTGAAGATATCGTTGCGTTGTTGAGGCGTGCCGTGATACATGACGACCGGGATTGAGGGTACCCATTGGTGGAACTCGTCCATCCAGTTGGAGAGCGTGCTCAAGGGGGCGACAATGAGATGCGGCCCGAGGTAATTCTCTTGTTCGCGAAGAAGGGCAATGAGAGATATCGTTTGCACGGTTTTCCCTGGCGCATGTCAGTCCCAGAAATCTTCGACGGGGAGAGGCCATCATACCCAATCCCATCTCGTCAGCCAGAATGCCACTCATGCCCTGGATACAAATCTCGTACATCCAGGTCAAGCCCTCGAGCTGGTAGTCCCGCATCGTGCCACCCACCAGGCACTTTGGCTGCTTCGCCATGGTCAAGTCATGCTCGCCGAGCGTCTTCCCGTCCAGGCCGGTGCCCACACGGCCCAAGGCTTTGGTCTTGTTCGTCAAAATACTGCTGAATGCAGCACTCTGGGCAAGAAGCCGGTCCAGGTCCTTTGCCTTCGCTTCGCGCTCCGACTTGCTCAGATCCCGCCTCTTTGACTTTTTCTTGCGCCTGGCTTCGGCCTTGTCGTTTTCTTCGCGCGCCTTTTCCTCCTCGGCAGCGAGTATCTGTTCCTCCCTGAGCTTCGTGTAGCTCATCTTGGGCTTCTCCATTGCTGGGCTCGCAGGAGAGGCGGGGGGCGGGGAGGAGGGAGCGCTGGTCGGGAGACGCGAGAGAGAGCCGGCAGAGTCGCCATCCGTCGAATAGGCGTAAGGCATTGTCGGAGTGTGTAGAGACGACGGCGGCGTATAAGGGACCGTAATGCGATGCACAGGCACAGAGAGGAGAGGAAGAAAAGAGACGGCGAAAGACGGCGAGAGATGAGAAGGACACGGGGGGGAGGAAAATCAATTCAAGTCGAGTTCGAAACTTAAAAAATCATCAAGATTCAAGGAGAGAGTAGCTGCATCAGGGCACTCGTAGATCGTGAATTACGGGAACCATTCGATGAAAACTCTCTCTGACAAGAGTGAAAAGTTGGGTGGTGGAAGACAAACGGAGACTGGGCGCACACGGGGGGAACTTTGGGGTGGGTCTGTCAATCAAGGGCGCGTTGCGATCCACGCGACGGAGACTTGCTGGGGCCATCGAAAACGCGTAAATGGCCCGCGCGCAGTCACGAGCCAGGGCGCCATGCACTGCCGGAATTTGACAGGGGTCAACCCATGTCTCTTTGTTTGCCTCATGCCCAAGGCACCAAATCTGCCCCTCGTCTTGACTCAACATTTGCCCCGCATTTTCTGATTGGGTCAAAATTGTTTGTCGAATATTCACCCCACCATCGCCGTCGCCATCACCGCCTCACCAAACAAACAAGCCCAGCCAACCACCTCGGGAAAAAAGTCATTTCCTCCCGCCACCACGCTAACTCACCATATTCTTGGGTATTTCTCCCCCAATCCGCCAAACTGTTCTCCCTCCGAGCAATTACGCGCCCAGCAGCCGCCCTGCGAAGCGTCTCTCCTCTCCGCCCTGCGTCGACTTCCCGGCCACTGAACACCATCTCGCTGTCCAATCCGCGCATCATGGCTGCCCTCGCCTCCCAAAAGTACACTCCCGCCGAGGAGTCCGAGATCCAGACCTGGCTCGACAAGGCCACCTCGCTCAAGGTCGCCGCCTCGGACGCCCTGCTCGACACCCTCAACGCCGACCTCGCGACCCGCTCCACAGCCCTCGGCAGCAAGCCCAGCAAGGCCGATGTCGCCCTGTACGAGTCGCTCGCCCCTCTCGTGAAGGCCTGGACCCCCGAGCAGCGCACCGGCCAGCAGGGCCGCCCCAACATTGTGCGCCTCGTCGACTTTGTCCAGAACAGCCCCGTCTTCGGCCTCAACGTCGCCGACGCCGACAAGGTCGCGATCGATGCCGAGGAGATCCTCTACGTCAAGCCGCCCGTCGACGCCAAGGCTGAGAAGGAGCGCCTAAAGAAGGAGAAGGCTGCTGCTGCTGCGGCCGCCGCCGGTGGGGACAAGACCCTCGTCGACCGGACAAAGGAAGCTGCCAACGCTGTGGTGGAGAAGGCCGCCGAGGTCAAGGACAAGGTTGTCGAGGCCGTGGCTGGCGAGGCCCCCAAGCAAAAGCAGAAAAAGGAGAAGAAGGAGCGGGCGCCCAAGCAGCCCGCAGCTCCCCCGGCGCCGACTGTTCTGTCGCCCAGCCTGATCGACCTGCGCGTGGGCCACATCCTCAAGGCGATCAAGCACCCCGAAGCCGACTCGCTCTACGTCTCGACCATCGCCATGGGCGACAAGCCGGGCACCGACGACACGTCTGAGTACGAGGGGCAGGTGGTGCGGACCGTGTGCTCGGGCCTGAACGGGCTCGTCCCGCTCGAGGAGATGCAGGGCCGCAAGGTGGTGGTGGTGTGCAACCTCAAGCCCGTCAAGATGCGCGGCATCAAGTCGTCAGCCATGGTTCTCGCCGCGTCGCCCAAGATCAAGGAGGGCGAGGTCGACGACCACAAGGGCCCTGTCGAGTTGGTCAACCCGCCCGCCGACGCCAAGGCCGGCGAGAGGGTCTACTTTGAGGGCTGGCAGGGCGAGCCCGAGAAGGTGCTCAACCCCAAGAAGAAGATCTGGGAGACCTTCCAGCCCGGCTTCACCACGACCGACGCGCTGGAGGTTGCCTTTGACGCCGGCGTGGTCGAAGCGCTCGAGGGCAAGACGGGTCTGGGCAAGCTTGTGACGGCGAGCGGCGGCGTGTGCAAAGTCCCCACGCTGACGGGGGCTCAGGTGCGGTAAAAAGTCTTTCTGTTCCACTTTTGTGTCGGTTGTATGGGGATACCACCGCTGTATGTACAGCATTTCCACCGAGCAGACGGATGGGATGGATGATATGTCCACGAAGAATAGAACAATTTCCACATACGCACACACAGACAGTCATGAAACTGTTACATTCAACTGAACAATCTGCCCTTACCACTTCCCGGCGTCCTTCCCTCTCCAGCTCCTGGTCCCCGCTCCCATCCCCCGTATTTACCCAACAATCAACGTGGCCGACGGCGTCAGGAGCCCGCCACCACCACCCGGAGCCGTCGCCGTCGCTTTGCATCCAGTCGTGACGGTAAGCGTCTCCGTGGGGATGACACAGCCGGTCGGGCAGCCCGGGCAAACCTTCTTGGTGACGGTCGCTGTTGGCGTGGTGGGGCAGCAGTCGGTGCTGTTTTTTTTGTTATTATCGTCGTAAAAGGGCAGCACGGGATGGAGGAACACTCACCTGCACGGGACCTGAACCTCGGTCACCTTGATGTACATGGGGCAGATGAGGTCTTTGGGCGGGACGCATTGGATCATGGGACAGGCGACTGAGAGAGGTGGTTGATGGTGGTTAGCAACTGTTTTCTTTCTCCCCTCTTTTGTTTTCCGTCTTCTTTTCTTTTGATCAAAGCAAACGGTGCTCTTACTTGGGGCTTGGACCTTGGTGGTAGTCGCTGTGTAGCAGGACGGAGTCTTGATGGCGCCGTTGGAGAACCCAATGCACGTGGGTGGGATGCCGCTGGGGAGTGTAATGAGGGTCATGACCGGGTCGACGTTAGCTGCCGCGGGCGAGGCAGAGCTGCACGTGGTTGTGGCGGTGGTTAGTCTGAGCGGTTTTGTTTGGGACGGATGTTGGGCTTTGTGCAAGTTGAGAAGGAGTTCTTACCACATGCCCGCCAGCATGCCCAGGAAAAGGAGGCCCTTGGTTGACGAGGGATACATCTTGACCACCGTGGTTTTCTGTTCTGTTCAGTCAATGGCAGGCTGGTTTGAGTCTTGTGTGGGATGTTGATGTCTGGGCGAGCCAGAGTCTTGACTGAAGGGGTGGATGGAAGGGAATGTGCAAAAGACAGGGAGGAGGGCCGACAACCCCCTTCTAATACATGCTCACCCGGCCATGACAACATTCCTATCCGGTATTACAACGTTTACCAGCCCCATCTCCCGACTCACTAATCCGTCCATATCTCGATAACACCTCGTTCACGGTCCGAGTTTCTCCTTGCTCCTCCCACTTCGGACAAGGAAATTGCACCGTCGGTGTGGTTGCAGTTCCGGTTCAGGGGTGATGCTCAACGGCCAGTAAAGGGGGCTGGGTCTAGACCGGGACAGGACCTACACATGGTAAAGGACTGTGAAGGATGAAGGAGCACTAACATCCGACTTGGAGTCCAAGGAACGTGTTCTCTCCGCCTCGTCCTGCCAGAGAGGTGACATTAGCGAGAGGCTCCGTCACAACCGTCACAACGGTGACAACAAGGGACTTTATGTTCCTGTATTCTCTCTCCGACGTCAACCCTCCCAAGGGCATGCGTACACATATTTCCCCAAGTACACCGTAACATTCCCCAACCCGAAAATAAAAATAGCACCACACACCACACCATACCACAGCATATACCAGACAGCACCACACCGACCCGGAACCCGGCTCCCCCCCAAGTCAGAAAAAACGGCCCTTCATCCCCCGATCAACACCCTGTCAAGGGCGTGACAGAACCCGCACCTCGGTCACCCCAAAACCTGGCTCACCCAGCGTTGCATCCAGCACTTTCCCCTCATTAAAAAGCTGTTAAAAAGAAGAACGGCTGAATTTGACCGCCGCCTCCTACCCCCGCCCCCAAAAACCTTATCCGCTGCGGGCATACGTACGTGTGTACCTGCTTGGGCCCCTTGCAGGGACACAGTAACCCCGGCGTGGCGATGTGGTATGTGCCTACTTACTGGGCTCCGGAAAACCCGGGATATTCTGGCGAGGAATGAAACAGAGCCCAACGGCGGGCCATCTTCAGCCCGGGCCTTACTATCCCTTGCCTTTCTTATCTGTACTTACACGCAGCCAAATTCCACTAATGAGAAAATCCAGCAAGTGAACGTGAACAAACGAACAAAAAGGATACGTCTAGGTAATTGTAATTACTCTTCAGATAGGTAGATACTCGACTGCGCCCTCTTCGCAAGGTATTATACAAAAGTCTAGGAGTAGTGGACCACCCACACACATCCGGGCGGAAACAGGCCTCCATGCCACCGCCTCAACAACGACACATACTCTACACATGGTTACATACATGCATCCAAAAGCAACCCCCCTCTTTCTCACAAACGCCATGCCAACCCCGCGCGCCGTGCCTGATCAAGAAAGAAGTGGAAGAAATAACGCCGCCAACGAAACCCCCGGAGAATGCACTTTTAGAAATGGTACAAGCGGAAACAGAAAAATAAACAACAGGCCACCACCACCTCAGCCACGCTCGCGCTCAGGAAAAGAAGTACTTGCTAGCCCGGAGCTTCTCAACGTCAAAGTCTCCCTTCTTGGGGATCTCGGGGAACGTAAGCGGCAGCCACAGCTCGATCTGGGGCTGCTTCGTCTGCTTCCGCTTCTTCGACGTGTCCATCTGGAGCACAAAGTAATTGCTGTTCGGCTTGTCCTGGGGCGACATGCCATACGTAGGCTGGCTCTCCAGCGCCACGAGCGTGTCTTCCGAGACCGGGAGGTCCGAGTCGGACTGGAAGTCAGCGTCGCTGTCGGCCGCGAGCTCGTCCGCATCTTCTTCGTCGGCAGACGCCCGCAGCTCGTCCGGGTCGACTTCGTTCACCACCATGTCGGGCGTTGCCAGCTCGTCAAAGATGCTGGCGGGCGTGACCATCTCCTTGCCCTTCTTCACTTCCTCGGGATCCGGGGAGGACAGGAGCTGCTGACGGCGCCTCTCCTGGAGCAGCTCGCCCTTGCTGTTCAGACGCGTCTTCCTCCGGTACGCCGAGATCATCTTGGCGGCGTCCGAGTTCGAGGCGATCTTGGCCCTGTAAAAGGAGCCCCGGTATCTGGCCTCAAACTCGGACTTGAGACGCCCGATGACGTCCTCCTGGTGGATGCGGATGAAGGCATCGCGGATGACGCCATTCATGGAGTCGACATCGGCGGCATGCGTCCAAAATGAGTCGTGGACAGCCGCGAAAGTGAGACCCATCTCGTCACACTCGAGAGCCGAGAGCATCATGTGGCTGGCGTCGAGCGAATGGATGAAGTTGGGAGGGAACGCCTGGAGCTGCTTCCGCCGGTTCACAGGGTCGTCACGATCGGTGGTGTTGAGAATGAGATCCTGGAGGCAGGTGGAGATCAGTCGGGTGCTGCCCTTCCGGTAGGGCTGGACCACGGGCATGCGAAGGGGCGTTGTCCAGACGAGCGTGTTCCGGTACTGGGCCGCCATATCCTCCTCCGACTTTGTCGCCTCCTTGGACTGCTTGGCCTTGGGCTCGGTCTCAACCAGAGAGTCGGCAAACCGATCTAGCTGCTCCGCACTCACGGCCCGACACACACGGCCGCCGATCTCGCCAAGCCAGTTCTGGATGTCGTGAGCGCCGCGGAACATGGTCGACAGCGCCAAGAAGATCTTGGAGGCAACATATGACGCGAGTACCGTTGTGTTGAGCCCCGTCTCCTGCTCGATGTCGGGATAAAGGGCGTCAAGCTGCTTCTTGACCTGCTTCTTCGCCCCAACAAACGTGACACCGTAGACGTTGGTCATGACCGTCTGCTTGACGACCTTCCTGATGATCTTGCCGTCCACGGCCTTGGCAAACTCATTATCCTTTTCGAGGTCCTTGGTGACGAGATGCTGAACTAACTTGGCGACGGCCGAGTAGACATCGGCGGGACGGTCTCCGGGCATCAGATTGACCTGCGACGCACCCCAGGTGTCACCGCCAAGAGCGGCATAGTGCTGCAGGCCGTTGCAGGTGCCGTCTTGGTGAATCGGCAGGTGGGAGACGTAAGCGGTAGGATCGGGGCAGGAGAGGGCTGCCTTCAACTCGAAGCACGTGGCGAGACACTGCCATGGATCTTCAGCCTGGAGCCACCACATCTTCCCGGTGAGAGGGTTAGTAACCGAGTCAGTGATCTCTTCCAGATGCTCCGTGGCAAAATCCTCGCGCTCCTGGAAGCTGGCCTTGTCGAACCCATAAACGTTGGCAAGGTGAACCTTGAGCCAGCGCAAGCCGGCTTCGCCCAGAGGCTTGCCCTTGGCAAAGAGCAACAGGCCACGCATATGGTCGGCACCCATGTGGTTCAAGTAGGTGGGCAGCGGGTACGCGCGGCCGCGGAAGTCGAGGTTGTGAGGGAAGTAGAAAGTTTGATCCTTGAAAGCCCTGGCAATCTCGAGTTGGAAGTTCATGAAGCAGCGGACCGAGTGCAATCCCGCCTTCTCGTTCTCGGCGGTCTTGATCGCCTTGAGCCACACGCGCCGCTTCATCGGGTCGTCGGTCGAGATGGGCTCGTCGGGTATGGGAATCTTGGGGTCCAGTGCGGGCAGGTTGGCGAACTCATCACCAGTGTTCCACGCCTCCAGCATCACATCGAACACGGACCGGTTGATCTTCCAAGCGGTCTTGCCCAGCACGTCCAACCCCCGACACATCTGTTCCATGTCTCCCCGTTCGATGGCAGCCTCAGCGTAGATGCGCTGGTCCTTCTCGTGGTTCTTCAGTCGGACGAGAGGGCTGGGCGATTCCATGTAGCCGCCCTTGTCGAATCTGCTCCAGGGCACCGGCTCAACGACCATGGGGAGATGGCGGGCCAGAGTCTCTCCCCTCGGTTCACGCTTCATGACATCGACCAATGCGCTGTTGGGCTGGATCACACCAACCTTCCTCCCCTTTCTGAGCTGAACGGCGTGGGTGAAGGCCGGCTGTGCTTGTGACACCATGTCTTTTGTATCCGGATGTTCCCGCCTCACGACAATCTTGGCCGATTCCATCAGCGCCCCGAGCAGGAGAGCGCCGAACTTCGCCCTGATGGCAACAGGCCATCGAGAGAGAGACACGGAATCGTCAAGTAGGGCAGGAGTCTCGGTCGCAGGGACCGCCGTCGCCTCGGGGGCGCTGGCGGGATCACTTGGCGCAGAGTCATAGCGCCGCATCAGCTGCCGGGCGCTTTGTTGCTTGGTCGACTTCGCCTTCCTGGGAACATCCTTCACCGCACTTTGCGCCCGCATGTCCTCCTCGGCGATTCTCGACAACTGCTGCACCATGTTGGAGACCGGCACACCCTTGTCCGCGCCGTGCATGGCGATGATGCTGAGGCTGCTCAGGATTGTAACGGCAGCAAGGCGGGAGGGGGTTGATTGAAGTAGGTGTGGCCCGTAGAGGCAACGGTCCAGGTCCTCCTGAGATTTCTTGGGCGCCGCCTCTGACGCACTAATCTTGGATTGCTCCAGGGCGAGGCGAGCCTCCAATGCTTGATGCCATTCGTACAGCTTGGAGTTCAGTGATGGGGTGGAGAGCTGCGAGTTGAGGCCCATGGTCTGAAGCGCCTCGTTTTCCTCTCGCCACTTGTTCAATGCAGCGTCCACGCAGTCCCTCTCCAGCTTGGATTGGACCTCACGACGCTGGCCTTCGGGAAGGGATCCAATGTCCAGCCCATCCGGGAGGGTGGAAAACATGGACAGCGTCGACTTCAAGAATTTGAGCCCCGCGCCTTTCTGGGGTGTGCTGAGGACGTCCGGCACGCCCGCCGAGGTGGGTGCGGTGGAGGTGTATTCCCCTGTGGTGGTCGCATCGACGTATTCGTCCGTTAACGCCTCAGCGTCAGCGTTCACCGCGGCGTCCTCCGGGACGTAGTAGGTCGGGCATATCTCGGCGATGGCGGTCAGGTCTTCGTCCGTCAGGGCGTCGCCGAGGTCCATGGGCTCCATGACGCTCTGCTGGGGCATCATGCTCATATAACGGTCGATGCGGTTTGCCTGGACCTTGCCTTTCGAGGTGAGGAGGGTCGTCTTGAGCATGTAGGCAAGGGTAGTGGGAGTAAACGGTAAGCCAGCTTGCCGGATGTGAACTTCGAACCACTTGTGGACTTCATCGCCCCTCTCTTTTACAGGATCCGCGATGAGCTGGGCGACGCGCCCTTCCAGGTACCGGTTGTGCAACTGCATCGCATTCTCGGGCTCCAGAGTGTTCAGCCTCTCAAAACGCTTCAGAACCAGGGCTGCTCGGTCCATTCTGCCAACCTGCACACAGGCCTCGAAGACCGACAGCATCTCGTCAAAATCGCCAGGGATTCCGGTGTTGTTGATGCGCGATCGAGGCGGGTATGATTTGTGCTCGTCGAGCGTCAACGGCGCGTTGGCATCGAATGGCCGCAGTGTGTATAAAGGCGTTTGTGGTTGTTGAGATCCATAGTGCGCGGTCAAGCCGGCAGGGAGGCCTTCGAACGGCACATCATCACCGAATCGTCGTTCTTCGAGCGCCGTGGCGAGGTTGCGCTCGAACCCGACCAAGGCACGGAACGACTTCCGCTTCCAAGGCCGTGAATCGGATCCCGTCGTGAGAACCCGGCGGGACTCTATCAGAGGACGGGGCGCAGTGCTAGCGGAGCATCTTGTCGAGGAAAGCCGTAGCGGGCTGGAGGAGGAGAGGAGGCTGCGCACAGAGAGGGGCTGTCGCGCAACGCCCGGGCGTACGAGCATGTTGATGGGATGTGTAGATACAGCCTCCCAAAAGCAGTCGCACTGTCTCGTTGCCTCGTGGTGTTCGGTTTGGAGGGAGAGAAGGTGGAGGGCGGGCAAGCTTCAACAGAGCAACGGGAATCTGCCGAGAAGCCAGGTGAGGTTGATCAATTCATTAAACGGGATAACAATCGTAATAAAACAGAGAAGAAAAAAGAGAGTCGGAGGACTCTTATACAAAAGGAAGGCTGCTGCTGTCAACTCGACGAGGAGCGAGGACAGCGCAGTTCAAGGTGTTTGCGGATGGAGAGTCGTCTTTGCTTCGACCGCAGCACTCGGAAGACGGGAAGAAATGAAAGAGGTTCAAAAATTGGCCTTCACCAGCACCAATCCAGCCGAGCAAGACCACTCGCGTTCGTCTCGAAAAAAATGCTGTGGCAAGCGCGTCTGATTGGTGAATTTCCATGATATCCACCAGAACAGTGGAGATCGCACGGGCCTTTTTGCCTTGCCAAGCCGCGCCAGGAGCTTCCAATTCTCTTATCAGGCACAGCGCAGGACAATCAACAAGAAAGTTCGATTGGGATTGCGTCAAGAAAACTGCAACGAGGCTTACACTTGCACGACAAACAGCCGACCGAGTCTTGCTTTGATCCCCCCATCAAAAATACAGACTTTATTCAAACCAACATCCGCCGATTGCCCATTGCCCCATGTCAGCAGCAGCAACGACAGCAATGGCTCCCGCTTCTGTCCTGCGGTCCGCGCGCTGCTCAGCATGCAGTTTGTCGGCTCTGCGTCTGTTCATGGGCAACATGGCAGCATCAGAAACCCACATCATCCGCTCTTCCGTGGCGACTCCTAGGGCCAGACGCTTTGCTCCAACGACAGCCGCGGCATTCTCGACGTTCCGACCCACACCGCGACGGCTGGGCAGCCCCGCGATCATCGAGCAAGCAAAGCAAGCAGCGGAGCAACAGCGCGACAAGGACGACAAGGACGACGAGAATGCCACGCCGGCGCCAGACTCGGCTGCCTCCTCAGAGGACGTGCCGTGGTACCTGCAAGTCGAGGCCCCGCGACACCCGACGCTGATCAACGAAGCGGCGCCGCTACCAGATATTCCCGAAGATTCGCCCAAGCTGATGGAACCGCTGCTCAAGTTCGTCGCGGACGAGCTGGGCTTCGACGACCTGTCGCTGCTCGACCTCCGCGAAATGGTCCCGCCGCCGGCGCTGGGCCCGAACCTTTTGATGGTCTTTGGATCGGCGCGCAGCGAGCGCCATCTGCACGTGTCCGCGGATCGCTTGGTCCGGTGGCTGCGGGGCCGCGGCATCACGGCGACGGCGGACGGCCTGTTGGGCCGGAACGAGTTAAAGACCAAGCTTAAACGCATCGCACGCAAGGCGAAACTGCTGGGCAACACGGGGGTCCAGCGCGGCGGAGACGACGGCATCAGCACGGGGTGGATCTGCGTCAACCTCGGCCTGGTGGGTGGCTCGCATCAGGAGGTCGTGATGGTGGATGAGGAGGGTCGCCCCACAGGATTCGGTGTGCCGCAGACGGGCACCACCGTGGTTGTTCAGATGCTTACCGAAACTCGGAGGCAGGATATGGACTTGGAGTCGCTGTGGGGAGGCATGCTGAACAGAAGCCTGCATAAAGCGGCGTCGGCCAAGGCGCTCAAGTCTCCCCAAGCGGCAGACTCCGACTCGGAATCCAAACCGAATAAGCCCGTTGCTAGTTTCTGATGCGGCGGTACGGGCCTAGTCCGCTTTGCCGTCAATGAGGCGTTTCACAGGGCAGTCTACCTTGTCCACCACTCGGGTCTCACAGGAAGCCGGGACAACCCGGTGGAGACCCCCGACATGATCAGCCGAACTACGCGGCTGAGCCTAGGGCGTCACCACCATGAGCCGGTCCCCGCCGTGATATTGGGGTATTACGCGAGGTGAGTGGCGTTCCGCTGCAGGTTTGCCGGAGCGTTGTATGCCGGCGTCCATCATAAGAGTGAGGGCAACTGGTGGGGGCTTTGGTGTGCTCTGGGTATTGTTGTGGTGGAGAGGAAGCGCCCAAGCAGTCCTGAGTGAGCGCGCTCGCCGTCTAATCATCAATGTACATCTACCTGTAAATATACTGTTCAATCTCAATGGCAAACCAACACAAGATACCCAGCCACGACGTCATTCAACTCGACTCTAGTTAATTCAGTGTCTGGTCATTATCATCTTTCGAGACAACCCTTGCTTGGCAACGAAATCCACAACCTAGATGGGGCAAATCTGGCCGGACTGGCAACGCAAAACTACAGTCATCAGAGCCTCGCAGACTCCCTCATCACCTCCCTCAGCATGGGCGCAACCTGCTTCCGACTATGCTCGGTCCGCCTCTGCCACCAACACACCCTCCTCCACTCACGCTCGCCCTCCTCCCCATCAGCACCAGCCCCATTCCCAGCCCCAGCCGCATCCAACTCCCCCCCCTCCCACGTCTCCAACCCAAGCGTCTCCTCAAACCTCGCCTCAAACCGCCTCACCACCTCCACGCCCGGCCCACCAAACCCCCACACGAGCAACTCGCGCGTGAACACGCCGCCGGGGGGCTTAGCCACGGTCATGACGGCCGCGACGTCGAGACGCTGCTCGCGGGCCCAGTCCCGCAGCGCGGAGAGCAGAGCATCGCGGTCGCAGTCACCGACCTCCGCCAGCGCGTACCGCAGCCCCTGCACCACCGTCGACATGCCGAGGACGAGGGGGCCTTCGGCCCAGCGCTTGTAGTCCTTGCGGAGGAGGTCGCGGTAGGAGAGGTTTTGGATGGTGTCTTTGAGGGTTGTGAGGTTGTTGTAGTAGGCTTCGCGGTCGTAGGCGGGTGGCGGGGTGGTTGTGGTTGTGGTAGTGGTGGTGATTTCGTTGTTGGTGGAGGGGAGGAGTTTGGACTCGGCCTGGTGGGCGGCGCGGACGTCCCAGTCCGTCGTCTTGTCCTTGGAGGTGAGGTTGCCCGTGTCGACGAGGATGGGGGCGAGAGCGACACGGGCGAGGTGGTCATCGCAAACTGCCGCTGGGGTGCCGTCTTCGCATGCCGTGGTGAGGTTGTCCCACGTTGATTGGCAGTGGTCGAGGATCAAGCTCATGCAGCTGCCACATTTGGCAAAAATGCGCGGCTGGTTCGCCGGGAGGGAGTGAGGGATTACGCCTTCATCTTCGTGGTGGTCGATACAGCCGATGATTTGGTTGGAGAAGCGCGTGGCGAGGTCGCCGGTGAGGGCGTTGTGGTCGACCAGGAGCCAGCGGGTGTCTTGCGGGTTGAGACCCTCGCGAGGGAGGTCAGAGAGGGTGATGAGGTCGCCGGGCTTGAGGCCCGCTGGGTTCAGGACAGCATTGAGCTCCGGGTGAAGGGCGAGGTCTGCGCGGGGGAGGTTCGAGAGGGGGATGTGCAGGGTGTGAGGAGGAGTGTGGGTGCGGAAGTAGGCAAAGAGGAGCGTGGAGCAGAGCGAGTCGAGGTCTGCGTGGTGTGTTAGGAGGATGTTTGGCCGAAGAGTCTGAAGGGTTGAGATGGATGGCTTACCTGCCGACTCATTGCCAACGACAAAGGTCAGGGGATTTGGTCTCTGAGCGGGAGGGGAGAGCAATGCTTTCTTGGCGGTTGCCAGGAAACCCTTCAATGAGGCTCGGGGAGGGACCATGGTTACCAGTTTTAGAAATGCCGTCTCCAAGTGTGACTGGATTTAGTATGCAAGTTCAAGATGGAAGTACATCCAGATAGGCCTCCTGCCCTTCTTATGTCCTTCCTCAGAATCTCACACCTCGTCTCTCAAGCGCTCAACTGGCAAATCTCGAAGTCGTGTTTTTATCGTCTCCGACCTCGGTTTTGAGTTCTTTGTCGGCCGTATGTCGTGTACTACTCCAGAACCTCCAAATTAAGATGGGTTCTGAATTCGAAAAAGAGCATAAAGCCGGGGTCATGCACGTCGCCGTCACTGTTCCCGGGGCCAGAACAGGAAATTCGACTGTGAGCATGAACGATGAACCAGCAAGGATCAAATCGGTTCTTGGCACTGTTATCCAGAACTTGGCGCCGACTGCCGACCCCGGAATCTACCAAGTGGGGCCCTGACGTCCCGGGTACCAGGAAGCAACCTGAGCCCCGCCGGACGGGCACCTCCGGATGGTTGAGGGGTCACACCCGTCCCGTCTACTCTCATCTGAAGTCTGAAGTGGCAACCACACATAACCTTACCCGGTACATGTACACTATTCCGTATATACCACACTGCATCCGAACCCGTCGCTCGGTGCATGAAGCATACAACATCGGACAGATACCTCGGCGAACCGCATCGGCTCATTTTTGGGACTCCCTTACCCAATCACATCATCCCTCCTTTCACCTTTCGTCCTTTGCTTCATCGAATCACAAAGAGGCCCGAGTCACACAAGCAGCACCCAGACACACCGTGACACACCATGGCCCCCCTGCGCCTCGCCATCCTCGAAGCCGACACGCCCGTCCCGGCCGCCGACGCCCGCTACCACGGCTACTTCGGCGTCTTCTCGCACCTCTTGCGCCGCGCCGTCTCGCCGGCCCCACTCGAGTCGGTGCTGACCGTGACCGGCCACGACGTGGTGCACAACCCGTCATCCGCGTACCCGTCGCTGGATGACGTCGACGCCATCCTGGTCACGGGATCCAAGCACAATGCCTTTGACAACGACGAGTGGATCGTGACGCTGGTCGAGTTTGTGCGCAAGGCCCTGCTGCACGGGCGCGTGAGGGTTATTGGTGTGTGTTTCGGGCATCAAATTGTCGCCCGTGCGATGGGGGTGTTGGTCGGGAGGAGTGACCGCGGGTGGGAGGTTAGCGTCACCGAGACGAGGTTGACCGAGAAAGGGAGGGAGGTGTTTGCCGGGAGGGAGACGTTGGTATGTTTAGTTGTTGTTGCCCATCTCCATTTGGATGTAATGGGGATGCTGACTGACTTTGGGTGGGGTGATAGCAAATCCAGCAGATGCACCGGGACCAGGTCTTTGGTGTGCCCGCTGGCGCAGAGGTGTTGGCGTCGACCGACAAGTGCCCAAACCACGGCTTCATCATCCCCCAACGAGTAATTACCGTCCAGGGGCATCCGGAATTTACAGAGGACATCATGGGTGAGATCCTCGAGCTCCGCCACGACTCGGGCTTGTTCACAGATGAGGTGTACCAAAGCGGCGTAGCCCGGAACGGCGACCACCACGACGGCGTGTTCATGACTCAGGTGTTTCTCAAATTCCTCCAGGAGCAATAATATCGTCGGAGTTGCGGGGGGGGGTCGTTGGATTACCTGACCCTTGAAGAAACCCCCGCCAAGCTGATCGACAGACAATCCCCCGCGATGATCACATCACACAGCCCCTGACTATCGACTTTGTGATCGTCAAGTGTGTCTCCAGCTCGCTTGTACATTTTCACCTAAAGGGGAACCGTGTTTATCTGATATACATCGACCCCTCTGGATCGTGCCGAATCCAAATGCGCCGTCATGCCACGATCTCCAACGCATGTATGTACGTACAGTCAAGTAACAGCCTGGACATATGCTGCCTCTCCGAACGCCGAAAAACGACTCTCCCCTTGTGTGGTATCTTCCGTGTGCCTGAACCATCACCCCAAATCCCAGCCGGCCCGATATCATCTGAAAGGGAAAAAAAGAACAATGCATGGGGTATAATGTAGACTTCAGCCGAGTCCCAAACAGAAAAGGGGACAAAAACAAAGAAAAAGAGAGACGCGTAGTTATGCAAACCACAACTCAACCAAACCATCCATCACCGTACCTCCTCCCTCACCACAACCCCCCTCTCCACCCCATCCTCCTCATCCTCACCTTCCTCATAAACATCCCACCACTCCCTCCCCCCAACCCCAGCAGACCCCCTCTCCCTCGCCTCCCCCCTCTCAACCAAAATCTCCCCCTCCCTCCTCTCCCTCGCCAACCTCCCATCAACCAACACCTCCTCCCTCGTCCTCCCAGCCCCTTCCCTCCCACCCCCACACAACCGCCACCTTCCCCATCCCCAGCCAAACCCCCACCCCCACCCCCAAGGCCAAAACCCCCACAACCCACCACCACCACCTAAAGACCCCCAAAACCCCCTTCCGCGCCCATACCGCCAGGGCGTCTCCCTCGCCAGGGAAACCCCGCAGTCCACGGCGCCCTGGACGCACAAGCTGATGATGGTCACGACGAGGAGCCATTTCGGTGGTGGGGGGGATGATGACGCAGAGTTGTTGATGGTGGAGTTGTCGTCGTAGCCGAGGACGTGCGAGACGAAGGGGAAGAGCCAGACGATGATGTAGACGAGGGGATAGATGAAGAGGGAGGGGAGGTGGCGGAGGGTTTTTTGGGGGTTGTTGTTGTTGGTGGTGGTGGTTGGGTCATGGGCGTGGGTGTCTGTGTCGGTGGAAGAGTGGCGGGGGATGAGGATTGGGAGGGAGTCGGGTTCGTGGGTTTGGGTGGGTCGGGTTGTTGTTGTTATTGTTGTTGTGCTTGTGATTGTTGTTGATCGGTGGCGTTTGGGGAGAGTGTTGTTTGGGTAGGAGAGTCGGCGGGCTGCGTGTGCGTCGGGGTGTGACGGCTTGCGGTTGTTGCTGATGATGAGGAGAGGCGACACGGGATCGTCGCCTTCGTCGGTTGGGGTGTTCAGCCGCGGGGTATGTGTTGCCGGCGGAGACAGCAGGCCAGGGGAGCTCTGTGAGATGGGATCGCAGGCGTCGTCTGTCGAAGGCCGGCTGTCCCTTGACGACTGCGCCTGTGCAAACCCGGGCCAATTCCACTTGACAGTGTCTCTTGGCGGAGGAACCTCAGCGCTGGACCTTCCACTCTCGAGCTTGACCAGGCGAAAGGATGGCCTGGGCCACCGTCGATCCTTCGCCGCCGAGATGGTGTCGGTGGCCGAGGACCGGCGGGAACTGGCGGCAGACGGAAGCAGCCCGTGGTAGTAGAGGCCTGGGCTTAAAGGAGCTTCGGTTGATGCCCAATCCAGGTGCGGCTGCATGGCCTCTGACCGTCGCCTTCCCAAGTCCCTTATCTTTGTCCGGATATACACATAAATAAAGACGTAGATGACCACAATGCCGGCACAAATAAAATACCGAGGGACCCAGCTGAGCGCCAGTCTCGCCCAGCCCCTGTCGGTCCGAAGGTAGCAGTAGTGGCCCATGTTCTCGTACCCGTTGCCGTCGATGAAGGCGAGGCACGCGGCCAGGGCCGGATACAGGTAAAAGACCAGGTAGGCAATCTGCCGATATGGGTACAGGCCTGACATGGGCCGGAAGATGTACATGGCCGAGTGCAGGGCGATCAGCAACACGGCGATGTCGGACGACTCGATGCCGATGGCGAGGGCAAAGCCGCTGAGCTGGCAAAAGACCGAGTCGGACTCAACCTGACCCCAGACAAAGCTGACGATGGGAAAAATGACAAAAACCATCGACTTGAGGAAGTCGCTTTGGATCAACAGCATGATCAACCTGTTGGCAATTGTTAGTCAAGAGATAAGTGCTCCCGTCGTTAAGGGAGGGAGAGACTTGCTCGTGCCGGAAACTCCGCCTCATCTTGACGAACCAGTAGAGCGTAGCCAGCGTCGACAAGACACTGATAGAGGCGAAGGTGAGTGATAGTATCTGCAAGACGCGGACCATGTGTTGGTCACTGTCGACGGGAGAGACCAGCTCGGCCGCGTGGGCCAGCATCTCGGATGTGGCCGCTCCATCGGAGGGCGAAAAAAGAGGCATATCCAGAGAAGCCCATCGGTGCCCCGTCATGTGGAAGTGGCCGTCTTCCTCCCACGATTGGTAAGAGTGCGTGCCTTCCCTCAGTCCAGCCTACTGTTCCAGGGGTTGTCTGCAAAGGGTTGGTGCATGACGGTAAAGTTGTCTCGGGTATGTCGAGTTGTTTTGTCGGGCAAGGGCAGAGCTGCACAGAGGAGACCCAGACCTGCGAGAAGGAGCAAGAAGGAATGTTTGCCGAGGGGCTGAGCAGCTCGTTGCGGGAGAAGAAAAGGGAAAGGATAAACCGGGCTCGATCTGTATGTGCCACGGAGAGGCGTAAGGGAGAAATCTAAACCGGATAGCGGGAAGGAAAGCAATCGCAGTCAAAGCCGTTGGTTGGAATGTCGAACCAACGAACCAACAAGGGGGGGCCAGGACACGAGATAACTTAAAAGAGAAGCAGGGCTGCGTGTCGATCCAAGAATTGCGTGCAGAAAGCAAGTCCGGGACGTTGGGCCGCCCTGGGGGGTTGATCTACATGATCCGTTCAAGACGGGAACGCCCCAGTCCCGGTTTGGCTTTCCGAAAGTATCAAAGCCCAGTCGGCGGCTCAAAAGCAAACGTTATTACCCACTTCCCGGTTTGAGAGGGAGCAAGGCTAGCTAATGTTAGCGGGAGAGTCGTCGGATGGGGTCTTGTCCACGTCACAGGCTGACAGCCCCGGTTGGTTCTGACTGGGCGTGCAGGCGCCAACGGAGGGAATCAGAAAAAAAAAAGCACACCGCGTGGGCCGATGTGCTGAGGGTTGGGAGATTGCGGCTGCAAAGTCACCCGCAGGACTTGACCGCCACGACGCAGGCCGAGGTAGAGTTACCTAACCTGGAGCTGGAGTGTCAAACACCCGAGCATGAGAGGAGTGCAAGCTGGCCATTCGTATCCAGCCGTCCGCTCCCACTCGGCAGGTTTTCCGTCGGCAACGTGGACCAGCGAACGGCGGAGTCAACAAGGTCTCGTGCGGTTCCGGTTGACTTTCCGTCACAGGCCGTCATTGTCAGATGCGATTGGGTTGTTGTCCCCCTTCACACAGCCAACGGCCGACCTCAAAGCAGCGCAGACCACCAGCTGACGGGGGTCACCCCCAAAAAAGCGATCACATCACCCCCAACAAGACGCCAGCGCTTGCAGCAAGGGACTCGGTTTCGCGCATCTCCTTTTGTGCATCAGGTGTCCCGACCCGGCTCTCCGGACTGGCTGGGTTCGGGTATCGATTTCAACATCGGGGCGTTGTGGGCTTAGGCTGGATTTAGATTGGCTGGAGATCCTCATCATCCGTGCGCGAGCTCGGCTGCGGACCTGTGGGATGCGCTTTTGTGAGGCAAATGGGAATTTTTGTGGGTTTGGGTTCAACTTGACAGGACCCACCTGCCAAGTCGTCTGATGGTTGCCTGACCTTGCCCAGCCCGGGCAGGCCCGCAAGGGAGTTTGCGCGGTGGTCTGTGCGCCTGTCTGGGGCTGGGCTTTTGTGGAGCTCAGGGTCCAGATCCGGATCATCCCACATCGGGCTGCGTGCATTCTGTCTGCATCTCGATCTCATTTTCAACGGCAGTTTCCTTGAAATCGGACTCGATGCAACCCGTATTGTCTCAAATCTCGGACCCTTTTTACTTGTTCACTCGATCCTTCGATCTCTCCAGCCACACATTTTGAGCGGCTGCGTTGTCCCGATTAGGTCATTTACACATCCCACGATATTCTGCGCAGACCCCAACACGCAATCGCTAAGCGTTAGCGAGAATCCCTGCCAAGAAAACCGACTGGCATCCCGATCCGTCTTGATCTTGCATTGCGCACTGCCCTTCCCTGCGGTTGTGAGTCCGGCTGTGAGTCTTGTGACTGACTGACCGGATGTGTATGTAAAGTACGTGTTCATTTCGGTATCAATGCAACATTATGCCAACAACCGGCGAAATGGGTGCCCTTCCGTATTAAATACGAACGTATCAAGGCTGACCAAGCCCGGATCGCTGAAGACGAGGTAAAAATATTTCAGCGTCTCGCCCATCCAGAACGACTCCATCCAGTCAGCGGCCGTTGGTTTCTCCTTGGTCGTGACGTCGTGCACCGCCGAGTTGGCCAGCTCGGTGCTTGTCGTGTCGTTGATGGCCGTGAACATGTCCCACGCCGACTCCACCAGATCCGGCCAGCCGGTAACGCGGTAAAACACAAAAATGCTCTCGATCGCCTCGGGCCGCAATACGTACCGCCGGTCCGGGATGGAGGTGAATCCCTTGGGCAGGCGGTCCTTGTCGATGATGGCATCGGCTTCGGCGCCGCTCTTAGTCGTCCCCGCTTCCTTCCCAGCTCGGCGGAGGACCTCCTTCCAAGCCTCGTTACTCCAACGGCAGTTCCGATTTGAGACGCAGGGCGCCATGCTGAAAACCTCGGACATGATACCGTGCGGCATCGCCTTGTAGGTCCAGATGCAGCCGTCTACAAGCCGCTTCGCAGCATTTCTGTCCCTCTCACGGCCAAATAATTTCCATCCCAACGACATCAGTCCCCCTAAGAAGCAGGCCAGATGCTCGCCGCGCGGCTCGAGCACAGCGCCCGAGCTCTTAACCTGGACCTGTCCGGCGATGAGGATATCCTCGTTTGTCGGCGTTAGCGGCTGAAACAAGTGGTGTCTCGTCGCCGTGTCCATGGCCTTCTCGTACATGGTCCGGTAAACTGGCAGCTGGCAGCCCGTCAACGCCGCCATCTTGAGCAGATACTCGTACGCGAGTCGGCCATGGCACCCAGCGTGAAGTGATCTCCCGAGTTGAAGATCTTTTTCTCCCCGTTGACCGCCAGAGGCCAGAGGCCCGGGAGCGCAGTAGAGTCCTGCTGCGCCGCCATCTCGTCGGCGATGCGCTGCACCGCATCGAACCACTTGGCATCGCCCCTCAGCATCGACAGGCGCGTAAACTCGAGCGACAGGCTGCCAATCTCGGCGAGCAGCACGCTCTCCGCCGCGACCTGTTTCTCGCCCCTCGCGGCCGCCTGGAGATTCCACAGCGTGACGGGCATGCGGTTCGGCGTGTCAAATGCCTTATACAGCATGTCGCCCACCTCGACCGCCTTGCGCAGCAGCCGCGCGTCGCCGCTCAGGTCGAAGGCGGAGAGGAACCCGCCGAGGTAACGGACCGTCGTTTCGAAAATGCTGATCTCGCCCTGCCAGGTGTGGGTAAAGTCGATGGCCTCAGCCGCGGCGACGGCCTCCTCAAATTCCGCCTTCATGCCCATGATCCAGAGCGTGTCCAGCGAGTCAACCAGCGTGGCCGCCCACCCGCCAAAGTGGTTCCGCCGACCGCCCGTCAAGGGGGTCAGCTCGTCGGCGCGCCATGCATGCTGTCGATACGACCGCCAGCACTTCGCAAAAGTCTCCTTGACAGCATGCTGGCGCTCCTTGCGTTGGGCGCGTCCTGTCCTCGTCTCGTAGGGGAATTTTGTCGCCTGCACGGGCGGGAATCGGACCGGGCAGCCTGTGGGTAGTGGCTGGATAGCGTCGGGCGGGTACTGGACAGGAACGTTTCTCCAGAAGGACGCTTTCTCCCCTTGGGGTTGCCAATCCTGGGCTGGCCGTGGTGTCTGTGTTGTCGCACGATTGCCTTCATGCCGCCATCGGTACAGGTAGAAGAGATAGGCCAGGAGCAGGAGAATCGCGCTGCCGGAGATCACCGTAACCGGGCCCCTCTTCTTGGCGAAGATCATGGTGCAACGCAAAGCTGCTTGGGGTGGAGGTTCAGGGGTAGGAAGCCCAGACCGCACGGTACCAGAGATGCAACGCACCTTGCAGCACGGCCGCAAAGCTCGCGAATCAATCACGACCCGACGGTCGTGCCGGGGGGCCGTCTTCGGCCGGGAACCCGTCACAAAAAATGGCCAAAACTTAGTTCAAACGTTGGCGGGCTTGGGGATTTCAAAACACCGACACCTTTCGAGATTGCTAAGGGCTTGGTTTGACAGCCGGGTTGTGGAGATTAGACCATGCCGGTCCTGCCGTTCCGCTGGTCGAGGTTGTTTGGTTAAAGTTGGATTCGTGGCACCCCTGCTGCAAAGAACAGCGCAGATTGGCCTGCTTGCCGATGCCGTTGGGCGAGGGTCGTGCTCGGCAAGCAGCCCGGGCGACCGTTGGCGATTCCCAGGGTTCTCAGGATTCTCTGGGTTTGGAACCGCAAAAATCTTGCATTGGATCGTCTGAGTTGGCGACCGTGCGCGCGCAACCGACAGACATGTTGCCCGTTGGGGGTGCGGGATCCAGGAAGCCCAGCCGGATAAAATATGTGAGGCGGGAAGTCGACACCACCTGCAGTCTGCAGGGACGCTTCATTTACAGACTTATATACGCAAGCATGCCTCAGGGGGTTGGAGAGGGAGAATGCAACAACGAACCTCTATCTGTGTGTTGTGTTTCTCCCTCGGGCTCTCTCGCGTTTTCGCGCTGGCGGAGAGCCATATGAGAAACTAGAAGGGGAAAAAAGAGAGAGAAAGGTCTGAAGGGAAAAAGGGAATTGTGCACAACATGCCCCTTCACCATCGTCTCGGAGCACTCGGGCTCCTCGTCGCAGCGTTTACGGCCTGGCACGGCGCAGAAGCGGCGTGTTACTACCCCGACGGCCGCGAGGCATCCAACGACACGCGGTGCCAGAACGACACGCGCCACGCGACCTGCTGCGGCCAGGGATATGTCTGTCTCAGCAACGGTCTCTGTCAAGCCACGAGCCCCGAGCTAAAGAAGCCCGGTACAGGCGAGTTCGAGTTCGTACGTGGATCCTGCACGGATCAAACATGGCGGAGCCCCAGCTGTCCGCTCTTCTGCATGGACGAGGGCTTCGACTTCTTAGACGGCGGCAACGGGGTCTTGAAGTGCGGAAACCCGAGCGAGGACACGTACGTCTGTGCCGACAGACGCGCCGCGGCGGACCAATCCGTCTGTGACTCCAAAAACAATGTCTTGATCTTTCCAGGTAGGTTGGCGTAGCCGCCATTTCAGTTGCCCCTCAGCAACCCAAAGTGAGCCCAGTATCTGATGACTTCTCACCGCCAAAGGAACCCCGTCCGCCATCACGACCATCGGCGTGCCGCCTCGCCCAACATCATCCTCCTCCCCGAGCAGCACATTCACAACCTCAACCACCCTCCGCTCAATCCCCGACGCCGCATCATCAACCCAACAGCCAGAAGCAACACCACCACCCGCAACCCCCCTCCCAGCCGACAGCGACACCACAAGCAAAAGCACGCAAAACCCAACCCCATCCCCATCATCCTCGTCCTCTTCAGGCTCCAAACTCGGCCCCATCATCGGCGGCGCAGTCGGCGGCACGGTAGTCATCATCGTGGCAGGCGTGTTCGGGTGGCTGCTCGCGAGCAAACGGACCAGCGCCGACGACGCCCGCTCGATCACCGGGTGGCAGGAGCCCGAGTTTGTCGCGCGCGGCGACCGGCGGGCGCCGCAAGCACCACCACCAGCAGGAAGAGGAGGACAGGGAGGAACTTCGGCGGCCGTGAATGATGGGACGGGGTCTTGGAAGACGAGGGTGGAGCAGTGGGAGGATGGTCGGTAGGCTGGGTCCGTCGGTGGGGGTTTCGCGCTGTGGGGAATCGATGAGAGTTTGCGTTGTAGGTTTTTCGGAAAATGTACAGTACATCCCTGTTGTGGCGGTGGTGACTGAGTGCTGGGCGGGCTACGCTGGGGCCCGTAGTGAGAACCTGCTTCTGTCATTGTCAGGGCCTCCAAAGTGAGAGCTCTTGCACAAGACAAGAGGTTGGATGAGTTGACTGCGCACTTGGTCCAACCTTCGTTTGGGTTGTGCCTTGGTGTGCTAATTAGCAAGATCAAGAGCACATGTTTATTGAGATGTGTAACACGGTGGTTCAGTGTGAGGATGAAGTAAACAGAGAGACCACGATAAGATTGGGGGTTGGTATTGTTTGGGGTTTCTCGAACAGGCCAGGTGACCAAGTCCCGTCGTTATCTGAAATTGAACCTGGTCGACGTACCTTCCTTCTCTCCCTCCCACAGTACCACAGTATATATAGAAGTTCCCGCAGTAATACTTTCACCGGCCCTCCCCTCCAATCAACGGACCACCGCCACCGTGGTCAAGCGGCTTTGTGGGAAGGGCATTCGACCGGGTGGAACGCCAACCGAAAGAGGCCGTGGGTTCGACTCCCCCCTCGAAAATCAAAATCCAAACAAAGGGTTTTCGTACCTGACTACCTCCATTCGACCGGCGCGGGAATGGGGCTAGTCGGCGAGCTTTTTGATCTCTCCCCCCTCTTCAATATCTTCCGACTTTTCACTTGCCATAATACGCATCCTGCATCTCTTTCGTCACCGAGTGGCGAGTCTCGGCTCCCGCGGCGTGATGAGTCTTCCAGAACTCCTCCCGTTCCCTCAAAATCTCATCTGCCCAAGCCTTGGTTTCCGGCAATAAAATCTTGGTCGCGACATACGTGAATTCGCTCAGATCGATATGGCCCCCCGCCCGACGCTCGTACTCTGTCATCTGGAGAAGCATCTCAATCTTGTCGATGTCTTGCACAAAACGGCTCTCCAGGGTCTCGCCATCCTCAAATTCCTGCCAGAGCGCGGCGAGCTGGCCTGCGGCATCTCCCGCATCGACGTTGACAAGCAACCTCTCTCTGATGTAGCTCAGGGTTTCGCCCTCCCTCCGATGTCTCTCCGGCTTGGGAACGCCGTCTGCCGGCGTGAGATCCCCAACCAGCGACTCAGCCGTGTCATGGAAGAGGCACATCTTGATGCATTTAGACGTGTCAAGCCGCTGTGCGAGAGACGTAGGGGGGAATGCTGCCATCATAGCCATCCGGCACGAATGATCGGCCACCGATTCGCCCCTAGAGATTGAGAACGTTGGTTAGTGCTCCCGATGCAATGGCCCTCGGAAGATCATGCCTCTGGATGCCGAAGCGGCGCCATCCTTCTCGCTTCGTGATCTTCAATCGTTCCAGCAGGTGAAAGAAGGGGACGGCAGAGCTTGAGCCTTCGGCGGGCTTGTCGATGGTGGCCAGGGCCTTGTCGACAGTCCATGGTCCCTCTACCCTTGGCGTCGCCACGACGGAGGGATCGATGCTTTGAGCATTGCCGGGGCCCAAGTTGGACATCGTGAGAACCCTTGTACGTCGATTCCAGATCGATCTGTGTTTGTTCCTTCCAGGCTGCTCCTTGTTGAAGGTGCCTGGTTCCTGGAAGGTGGGGAATATCTTGACCCACTCACGGCACTTACCCCACATCTCCGGTCTGCCTTTGCGGGGTGGTTGCGCCCCCACGTGAGCTTCTGTCTCAACTCCTGTCAAACATCTTGGACTGGTTTTCCACGAGGAATCAAATGTGCACTCGGCCCACCCGGCAGTTGAGCAAGAGCTAATCGACACCTTTTTGCCCCAATTACACTGATACGGATTGAAGCTGCATTCCATTTGATAACGAGCTATTCTTCACCATGGAATCCAGTACCCCATCTCTCGACACCTCGCCGCTCCCATTCTTGCATTTAATCCAGCAGCTCAAACACCTGCCCCGTACCGGCTGGCTGAGAACCGTCGAGAATCCCGAGAGCGTCGCCTCCCACAGCTTCCGTTTGGCGCTGCTCTCTCTGTTCGCGCCAGTTAGTCCGGCCTTATGGGCCCCATCTTTTTCGTGCGCTCATCTCCCCTTTAGAAAGAGCTGGATAGATCGAAGTGCATGTTCATCGGTCTGTGCCACGACCTCGCCGAGTCCGTCGTTGGAGACATCCCAACCTATGCCGGTGTCCCAAAAGGTGTGCACACAGTAGTAAACCCGCGTGAGCGAACCGCGTCTCCATAGCCGCTTACGCGCGTTCCGCAGAACAGAAGCACAAGCTCGAGCATTCTGGATTCCGGTACATTGAGAGCTTGCTGAAACCCTTTGATGCCGGCGTTGCCAAGGAGGTCATGGAGGCATGGCTTGACTACGAAGAGGGCCGGACCCCGGAAGGCCGCTGGGTGAAGGAGATGGACAAGTTCGAGTGCCTGACACAGGCCCACGAATACGAACAGCAGACCTACGGAGAAAAGGACCTGAGCGAGTTTTAGGGTCTGGCGGCGAAGGTCAAGTCTCCGGAAGGGAGGCAATGGCTTGGCCTGTTGCAGGCCGAGAGGGAGGCTCACTTCGCAACGCGGAACCGCCGGCTGCCCGTCGTCTTCGCCCCCGAGGTGGCTCAAGCCATGGTTCCCGAGCTTCAGCGGGCGTTTGTCACAGATGAAGCTTGGCTTCAGTGTGTATCCTTGGAGAGCCTCATACGCGAAAGGTCCGAGGATCCAACGTTTCCCCACGCCGAATATCTCAAATCTTGCCTGAGCGAAGAATTGCCTATTCCCGCAAACTTGGTCGTTCACATGTTGGGCAGCAAGATTGAAGAAGGTGAGGCAGAAAGAAAATGGTCGCTGGTCTGCGGATTTCCGAGAAACATTGAGTCTCTCGTTGAGTTCGAACGAAAGGTCAGTTGCCTCAAACAGGACTCGCAGCAAAGATATTTATTGTACATGTACATGCAATCCAGGTGCAAAAAGCAAACTACGCTTTATTTTTACCAGAAAACGCAGACAGCCTCGATCCGGACTTGGAAAATGTAAAGAACCACCTCCGCGACGATGAAGGGCATTTCAAGGAAGTAAGTGTAGCTTCCGCAAGTAACAATGAGATGCTTACAAGTCCAGATTCCCGTTACCACATCCCAAGATGCAGCTTATTTTCTGGTCAGGGACGCAGTCAAGGAATTTGTCCATCATTGCAAGGCGCGTAGTGAAAAGACAGATGCCGGGGATCAGACCTGACCGACAGCCAGGGTCAGCATGTTGTCCAAGTGACAAGCCGGTTGGAGGACGCCCAGTCTAAACAGTTGAGGGAAAATACAGCCACGTCCCATTGGGGATATCCTTGGGCCGGTTTAAACCACTTGCGCCGTTACGCCGAACTGAGACCGTCTATAACAATGTGATATGTTGCTCTGATATGTTGCTCCGAGACACGCAGCCAGACACCTCCTATCCAAGCAAGTTGATGTACGGCTCAGGCCAGCGGGCCCAAACCAACGGCCTGTTCCCCAGTCGACCGCTGACTGGGGAGAGGATCTTTAGTCGCCGCCGGTCCTCGTCCACATCGGCAATCGCCACGAACCCCATGACGGGTGCCTGGCGGATGGTCTCGGGGGGGTCGTTGACAGAGGCATTCATGACGGCCAAAGTCCAATGTGACATTTCGGCAGAGATCTCGGCGGGTTCGAGGGCTTGTTGACTGTCGTAAAAATCCGAGTCTGGGTGATGGTCAGCGATGGAGGTCAGATTCAGGGGTACAAATCACCAACCATCAGGAGCCTTGAAGATAGCCACATCGTCAAAACTGACTGATTGCGTGAACGGGCTGAGCGTCCTTTTGGCATCCCCGAAGAAGTACTCTTTGATCGCGGCTTCCCGGGTAAACTTCATAAAGTCCCTGTCCCGTTCCGTCGCCCCGTCGGACTTATCCAAGGGGATGAGAGTTATGGTTTCCCCATGCGCTGTCCTCTCGTTCCCTAGTCGGCGCTGCAACTCGGCGTAGACGTCAGGCGAGCCGAGAACAACCACGATGTTCACTGTCGACAGTCAGCAACTAGACCATACCGCAGTATCGCGATCACTTCACTCACCCGCGAACTCGGTTACCGCGTGAAGCAGAACATCCAGATCCCCCTTCGCCACCGTCGTTGGGGGTGTGTCCAACAACAAACCCGCCTCCCTCACCGTCTCATCCGCCGCAAACTTTGCCCTTACTGAACTCCCAAGCTTCCCCACCAAGTCCTTCCACAACGGCACATCCTCATCGACCTTCTCCCGCCCAAAGTAGTATGCCATCGGCAGCTTAACAGGCACCGCACTCGGCCCGCTGCTCGGCGTGCCGCTGACACCAAACCCTCCCGCCGGATCCTCCACGTCCATCACCGTCCCAAACACGGCCGCGCTGATCGTCCCAGGAAGAGCCAGCATCCCCTCCCTGGGATCGACGCTCGCGACAAGCGGCTGCCCGCCGCCCCTCGTCGCTAGCGCAGTGAGCGTCCTCACAACCGACGTCTTCCCGCTCCCCGCCTCGCCGCAAACCATCACCCTCGGCCCTGGTACTCTCCCCCTCCCTCCACCACCATTATTATTATTATTACTACTATTATAACCCCCCGCCACCCCCGCCCTCAAATCCTGCAGCGCAAAATGCAGATTCAGCACCGCCAACTCGGGCGAGTCCTCGGGCCGCGCATACTGCGCGACGCGCTCGGCGGCGCACTCGCCCGTGACCTCGAGGGTGGCGCCGGTGTAGGTGAGCAGCTTGGCGCGCGTGTTACGCGCGAAGGTGTAGGTGTGGTTCTGGGCGAGCTCGGTGCCGTCGCGCTCGGCCGTGCCCGCCGTCAGCCGTACCGTCAACCCGCCGGTGTTGGTGTTGCTGCTTGTGCGGGGCACCTCGAAGCGCCACTCCCAGAAGGGGCGGAGGGTGATGGTGCGGGTTGTTGAGGTTGTTGAGGGTTGCTGGTTGTTTGGGGGGGCTTGGGGTTAGTTTTTGGGGCGAGGAAAAGGAGTGGGGGGAGGGAAGAAATATACCTGCGGAGCAATTTGGCCGAGGCCGGGGATCGACATATTGGCTTCGTTCCTCTGCGGCGGGCAGATAGGTGAGGTCAAAGCGGATGATGGACCGGTGGTTGTCTGCGTGGTCGGCGGCTGGTTTGTGGGGAGGAAGTTGGCCGGTGCTTCGAGAATCTTATATCGTTGTATCTTTTGAAGAAGAGAACCTGTGCTGTGTCGCAAGGTAAACTCAGGGCTCGGGGTTTATGTGGTTCGTGGGAGAAATCTGGAGCTGGAATTGGAGATGGGAGTTGGAATTGGAGCTTGGTGTTGAGAGCTGGCGTTCCGCGGCAGGCAAGTGGGGCCAACGGCGCTCAATTCACTTGACGGTTTTCACATTCCATCATTCCATTACAATACCAGTACCAGTGATAATTACGGCATTCCTTATTCCGGACAAGGGACTATCAACCTGGAACGACGAGTGATGTTTCTGGCGGTACAAAATAAAGACTCAGGTGCTTCGTCGAACTAAGAGCTAGTATTTGGAATTGTCATGACATCAATATTGCTGGCCGACTACTGTGTAACATCAATTGAAAATACCTGGCATCTAGAATGTGGTGTAAGATCCGTAACAAGGGGGTATTGCAGAAAACCAATGCCTGATCCCTCTAACGCTGTCTTCTTCGTGATCCGTCGAGTTCATGAACGCATGACCGCTATGCTGGAAACCATCGATTTCTCCAAAACGCAAAACAACCCAGCCCTTCCTCCCGTTACGCCGCAAACTCCTCAAAGATCTTGATCAGACTCCGGACGCCCAGAAGGCTGTTCTCATCCGGTCCCTGCCCGGGCACCCACTCCGCATGGGCAAAGTCGATGAGCTTAAGCGAGTAGATGCGCGGCAGGTTGGTCAGCTCATCGTCATCGTCCCCATCCTCCTCGCCGTCGGCAGTGACATCCCCCATCAGCTCAACCACCTTGAGGTCCCCCTCGATGGTACCCCCAGAAATCACCTGCACGTCAATCTCAGCCGCCCTCTCCTGGGTGAGGTCAATCTCGCTGACCAACTCGGCCTGTCCCTTAACATCGTCGACGATCGCGTTATTCTCCTCGATGGCAGCGCGGAGTGCCTCGCCATCGCCCTCAAAAGTGAAGAGCAGACTGGCAGAGTACATGCGGGTCTCGGAGCTGGCAAGGACCTGCTCCACCTGCCTGAGGTCCACAAGAAAGGCCTGGGCGACTGCCCTGCCCAGATCCTCGTCGATCCCGGCCCGCGCGTTGAAGATGAACTTGCGAAGTTCCTGCGTAACGTTGTCCGGGGTGACGTCAAACCTGCCGTAGTCCTTGTTGTAGACCTTGTAATCGTGGTCGTCCAGTTCCTCCGGGACATCGGATCCCTTGTACACCCGCATGCCAGCAATGCGGAAGCCGTGAGAGCCGTTTGTGGTAGCCTTGCTGATCTGGTCGAAGCGTATCCGCTTCTCCATGGGCGCATCGTCGGCCCACAGCCGGCGGCCGAGCTTTGCATCGAGGATGTTGGGCTTCTTGAAGCCGTGCGTGGTGTTGTGCAGCACGACCGACTTGTTTGTGGGAATCTTCCGGGTCTTGTTCGGCTTCCACGCGATGTCGACTGCTTGATTAGCCTGTCCAATTGCCTCGGCAACGGCTTCCTCGGCCGCGGCTTCGGATGCGGCCTCCTTGGCCCTCTGCACGGCTTCCTCCTTCAGGCCCTGACTCAGGTGGTCGGCTATGCCAGGAAGCTGCTCTTCGAGGGAGTGGACATCGGTCACGTCGTTGAGCGAGAGGGTGCCGAGGTAGACGGGCATCAGCGACGCGAAGTCGGGGTGATCGGTGTTGGCCTTTTCGTAGAAGTCGATCTCCTGCTGCACGCAGGGCTTGATGAAGAGCTCGCCATCCGCGTCGGAGAGTGTCCCGTCACTGCATGGCAGGTTAGTTGGTGTCCAGGCGCAACGCAGGAAGCCGTAGATGCGCACTTACTGCCCGGCGACGGCGTGGTTGTACGGCTGAAGATCAGCGTGACTCGGGATTACTTTGCTGCCTGGCATTGCGTCTGTCGATTCTGTAAGGTCCTGGGTCGCCGACATGGCCAATAATCCTGAAGCGAGGCTGGGAACCAGAGGGTTGTGCGGTCGGTACTTATAGGGCGAAGCAAGAGGCGGGGGTTTGGGGGTTGGGGGCTGCTGTCAACGGTTGCGTCTGCAGCAGGCGCCACAAGAATTGACTCGCTCGTTGGTGACCTCTACCGTGAAATGATGGGACAAATTGAACCGAACTCAAAACCTGAAACAGGGAAATGACGTGTCTTTAAACCCAGGAACCATTGCATTTTTCTATCATTGTATGGACCAGGGCGCGAACGGCCACGATGCTGCGCTCGGATGGGATGAATTCGCGCCAGCCGCTGGAGCGGGGCTGAGAGCGCGCCTCGCCGTCCTGATTGATGTGGTGGGGTCGACAACAGCAAGCGCACGCGGCGGATCACTCACTTTGCCAGCGCCAGCAACCCGAGCGCTCGGGATTGGGGATTGCAGCCAATCAAAACAGATGGGGGAGAGGCGTGTGGGGCACCATCAGCGGGGGTTCGGAGCGGGCCAAGCGGGCCAGGGGTCGTTGGCCTGCCCTGCATGCAGCCAAACCATCCAGCTGAGCGCTTCAGGTGTTGTTGACACTCAATTCGAGCCGCAAGGCGGACTCCAGGGCAGGTCCACACAATTGATAAGGTTCTTGCAGCTTAACGTTATTCCACCTCCACGGAGCCCCGGGTCTCGAGATGCCACTTCTTATTTCTCACTTCCCCAGGGCTCGGCCACGTTACTGTAGTACCTAGTTCAGCCCCGGATTCTGTATGCACCTCGCTGACAATGCTGGCAATGTCACACAAATAGAGTATTTCGGACATACCATCACAAGATATCTGCCAGGTGTTGCTCTGTTGCCAATGTGTGATGAAAGTCCTCCATACTGGCAGTCTGGCACAGCCGAGGATCAGGGCATCGAGTGACTGTCGATTTCCTTCCTGGTTGTTGTGAATTCTTGCTCGACTGCTTCAAAGGTTGGGGAACCTAATGTCGACATGCAAGGGGCACCACTCGCGCAAACCATTTTGGCGCGCTGTCGGGATTAAACTGTTGTTGTTGGGCTTGCCATTTGAGGCCCAGTCCTTTCGTGGTTGCCCGTCAGGGGAGCATAGCATCCCGGTGGTGGTCGCAAGCAAGCTGTGATCTGTCAGAGATTCACAAACAAGTCCCCAAAAAGCTTGTTCTCACGATTTCCTGACGGTTTGAGAATCATAATCAGCCGTCACTCCCACGATCCATCATCGAGCGTTGACCCGAAGTCAATACACGGAGATTCTGCAGAGTTTGGTTCCTTCCCCCCAACCTGCTCCCTCAAAGAGAATACTCAGGCTGCCTTTAACGTACCTCTCCCGTGGGACAGCGAATATTTGCCGTGGTGAACAGAGCAGAATTGGAGGTGTTCAAACTCGAAGTGGTCAAACTCGCTTGCTTCTTGCCTGATCAAGCAAACTGCTCAGGTCGTGCCTTCCCGCTCCTTCTCACATCAGTCTTCACATCACACGCAACAGATTTGTTATTCCCCCTCCATTTCCAGGATCAGCAAACTCACTCAGAAAACACATGAAAAAGTTGGATGGAATTTCCGACCCTTCCTCCTGCCTTCCATTCTTTCTTTTGTGATCGACTTCGAGAAGAACTTTCCCCATCTCCTCTTGCCTCTTTTCTTTTCTCTCTTTCCTCACAATCCTGATGATCTTTCCCTATCAACACCATAACCTGCGCAAAGTCTTCCACCCGCTCTCACATACTCACCCCGCGTACAGAATCTGCAGCCATGGCTTCGACCACGAAATCCGATTCTACCGCAATGGAGGAGGCGGTGGATACAGCAGCTATTGAACCGTCCCAACACCCTGATATCGGGAGAGTCCGAGTCGAAGACAACAAAGCTCCTGATGGCAAGAACAAAAAGAAGCCCAAGAAGCGCAGCGCTGGCGCAAAGAAGCGAGGAACGGGATTCGAGGGCAAGTCTTGATGTCTGACACTAAGGACTCGGTTTCAGAAGCCCTCTCACGTCGTACTCGCTGACCTTCTGCCAGAATATTACTGCGATCCGCCCATGACGCCGGCCGAGTACAATGAAGAGCAGGAAATCATCTACCCGCCGCACCGCCCCTTCGTCGACCGCATCGAGGAGTGCGTCCAGCGGTTCCGGGCCCGCCGTCGCCTTGGCAAAGATCGCGACATTCTCTTCTCCAGGTACCTCATCTTGGGCGGTATCGATGCCACCGTGAGACAGTTCCAGGGTGCCCGGAACATTCAGAACGATGTTCTTGAGGAGGCGACCAAAGGCGCGGTCCGCGAAATGACGGCCGACGATGTCATACAGCGCGGTGGCGATGGGAATCGCAACACGCGCTACTACAACCCAAACTATCCCGAGCACTGGGACGTGGACTTCACTGGCGTCGTCGCGGGGTTCTTGTGAGTCCTGTCTGATGTACTGGCAATTTGTCGTATACGCACCCACTGACATACCCAGGTCTGAGCACCTCCCTGGCTTGGTTGGCTCGAACTTGACCGACTTCCACACGGGCGTTGATGTTGTCCTCAACTTCCTCAAATACGTTGATCGCCACGACGTGTGCCCGGAATATGCGGAAGACATCAAGAACGCCCAAGAGGTCTGTCTGCGGGCCCTGGAGGAGATGCCTGCCATCGTTGAGCTCGCTGAGCTCCTGCCAGGCCATTTCAACGCCTCGCTCAGGACGCTGCATTGCTCGGACAACAAAGACACCAGCTCAGACTTCACCTCCATGGCGGGAATGCCTGATCCCAAGCACGCCAAGATTAGCTGTGCTACCACCCTGTCCATCCTCCTCGGCGCCGACCGTTTCCCCTCCACCACCAAGTGGTCCGTCACCGACACCACCGAGCTGACCTACGAGGTTCTCACCATCACCCTGCCCGACGACAGCGCCCGATCAAAGTACAAGACCATCAGTGGGCACTTCCCAGGCTCCCCAGAAATCCAGCCGTGCGGCACCATCACCGCCCGGCCCGTCATCGTCCGCGACGGCTGGGACAACAGCACGACCGCGGTCATCCCCGCCGATGCCGACATGGAGACACAGTTCATCCTGGAGGAGAACATCCTGCGCCTCCTGACCCTGGGGATGAAGCTGACGTTGGGCGTGTGTACCGTGGACGTCGGCCTCAAGTTCATCAAATACGTCAAGGCGATCCGGCCGAGCTTTTATGTGTTCCTGCCGCAGGAGCTGATGTTCCACTACAAGGAGCCGGTCATGAGCGACCGTCCCGCAAAGAGCGTCCACGATGTGGCTGAGGAGGAATGGGTTTGATGGGATTTCGGGCGGTGATCGGGATTGGTGAGGAAGCTGGAAGGGATATTCCCTGGAGTTAGGGAGCTGCTTGGAGTCGGAATCATGGGATACCCGGTGGAATCGGCTGAGTTGGAGGCACGTCTAGACGGGTTCGTCGTAGCTTAGGGAGAGGAACGATGATTTGACCAAATTCGGCTGAGACGCGTGGTGATGGACCTGCTGCGTGCCGAGGACATCGACCTCACCTCTCGCTTCTTTGGGTGATCGAAGCCGGCCGGGAAGAATAAAGAGACATGGTCCATATTCTGATACGAAAAACAAGCCAGTAGGTCATCAACATAAAGCGGAGTGCGGTCAGTCCATCCAGCCCAGCTATTCCTCCTGAAATGCAAACAAAAAAAAAAGAGAAGGAAAAAAAAGGCCTCCCAGCATTACCAACGACCCATCCGATTAAACCGCCACAGAACAGACATGACCACCGAGATTCCCTTCCGGCCCATAAAAAAAGCATACCAGATCAACCCAAACCATGTCCCACCAGAGGCCTTAGCGCGACGGAGGGCGTCTTCTCTCATCATTTCCGACCAGCCCGCGCCATCATCTTCTTCATCATGATCATCATCATCTTCGATATCATCTCGCCTTAGGGAAGGACAACCAGACCCCTTTCATTCTCCACGATCAGCCCAGCCGGGACTGAACCCCACAAACAACCTGTGTGCAACATCTCCCACTTCAGTCCTGCGACTGCACCTTATGATCCCCGGCAACAACCTGCGCATAACTCGGCGGCGCGCTCCCGTCGCTCGGGCCCGCTGCGGCCGTGGAGGTGGTGCCCTGTTCCTGCTGCTGCTGCTGCTGCTGGTTCTGCGGCTGGGGTTGGCCGGTGGACGAGCCGCCCTGGTTATTGTTGTTGTTTGTCGTGCCGTAGTTCATGTTGCTCTGCAGCTTGGGCTGGGAGCCGGCGGCATGTTGCTGCTGCTGGTGCGGGGGATACTGCTGCTGGTAGCCGCCCGGCTGCTGGCCGTGCCCGCCGTTGTGCACAAAGACGTAGATGCGGCCGTGCTCGGCGTCTTGCGGGAGGTGTTGGTAGTCATAGTCGTAGGGGGGTTCGGGGTATTTGGCGATGATGTACCAGGCGTGGAGGAGGCCGGGGACCTGTGGGGGGGGGGGGGAAGGTTAGTTGTTGGTTGCTGCTTTGGAGGGAGAGGTGGGGTGAAGATGGGAGAGAAGGCAAACGTACGTAGCCGAGAATAAAGAGGAGAATGTTAAGGATCGAGTCAGCGGAAAAGATACCGCGCTTTACCCAGACTGTGGTGGTTGTTGATGGTTAGCTTGAACTCTTGTCTCAAAGTGCTCCTGCTGCTGCTGCTGCTGCTGCACTGAGCGTCATGGGGGGATGATGCTAAGTTGGACCGGGGCGGGGTAACGAACCAGGCAGCGGCGGAAAGAGAACGGCCAAAAGACCGAGGAAAATATCGGTAGAGCACATTCTGGGAGTGTTGCTTATGTATCAAGTGAGTGAGTGAAGATAGCGATGATGGTTCTATATCACGGCAAGGAAGCTGTTGTCTGGGGAATCGAGGTGATGAACCGTTTAAGAGCCGTGGAACCATGATGCAAGAATGGATCCGCCCATTCACGCCGGCCATCGCCAGATTGGTGGATTGGTGGCAGTGCCAAGGGGCTTGCGTAATGGAGATGGCGCTTGCCCTCTCTGAGCCTGGCCTGCCCTCTGGCTTGCGTTGCCCTGCAGGCTGAGCCGGGTTAGGGTTATCTGAGGCAACTTCGCTGCATGAGGTTCGCGGTGGAGTCCCCAAAAGCGGTCGGGGAATTATCCATAATTCGTGGCAGAATCCACACGCGCATCGCATGCTGGAACGTCCACTCTTAGCAGCGAGCTTGTGATTGTGTCCGAACTTCAACCTATGTTTGGCCATTTGGCCTTTTACTCCCCCGCCATTTCTTTATCATCACGATTCGATACCAGCCGACACCATGGATGACTTGGAGTCGCTCGAGCTGCTGTCGCTCGTGTCGAAGGTCACGTCGGAACTGCAGAACCATCTCGGAATCAACGAAAAGACCCTCGCCGAGTTCGTCATCGCCCAACGCATAGAATGCAAGTCCTTCGGGGAGTTCAAGGCCAAGCTGGCTGCTGTCGGCGCCGAGTTTCCGCCTAGCTTGGTGGAGAGCATCGACCGCCTCGTCAAGACCATGCACCCGCAATTCAAGGGCCAGCAAAACGGAGCGCATACCAGCGAGGACGATGAGAAGCCGGCGCGGTCGTCGGAGGAAAAGAGCAAGATGTTCAAAGGGCTGGCTATTGCCGATAAGGAAGTCGAAGCCATCGACGATACCTTTGCCTTGCTGGAAAGCTTGGAGCCGAAACGAGCCGACAAGGAACGCCCGCGGAAACGCAGCCGCACCCCGGACGACTTCGGAGACGACGCAAGACGGAAGCGCAAGGACAGGTACCGGTCGAGATCAAGGTCGAAATCTCCACGCCGAGGACGACGAAAGAACGGCCGCTACGATGACGACGACGACTTCCGCCGACCCCCGCCACGGGAGATGGACGATGCGCCGGAGCTGAACAAGATTTATGACGGTCACGTCACGGGCATCAAAGATTTTGGTGCCTTTGTAAATCTGCATGGGGTGCGGGGAAACGTCGATGGGCTGGTTCATATCTCTGCGTTTGGGCAACGAGTGGACCATCCATCCGATGTTGTTTCGAGAGGCCAGGAAGTCAAGGTTAAGGTCATCAAGATTGAGGGCAACAGAATAGGGCTTTCAATGAAGGATGTCGACCAGCAAACCGGCATGGACCTGGCACCCCAACCGAAGTTCGGTTCCGGTGCCAATATGGAGGCTTTGGGTGGCCGAGGAAGAGGCGGGGCTGGAATGCCCAACCCGGAGAACGGCTCGTTCCAGGCGTCGGCTGTGGCTCGAAGCCAAAAGAAGCGGATGACATCTCCCGAGAGATGGGAAATCCGCCAGATGATTGCCGCTGGTATCGTCAAGGCTTCGGATTACCCCGATCTCGAGGAGGACTACAACGCGACGCTCAGAGGAGATGGCCAGATGGACCTGGAGGAGGATATCGACATCGAAATTCGAGACGAAGAACCACCGTTCCTGGCCGGACAAACGAAGCAGTCACTGGAGCTGTCGCCCATCCGTGTCGTCAAGGCGCCCGACGGATCCCTAAACCGATCGGCCATGGCCGGAGCCACCCTTGCCAAGGAAAGAAAAGAGCTACGGCAGCAGGAGGCGGACGCGGAACAGCAAAACACCAAGGTCGACTTGTCATCACAATGGCAAGATCCCATGGCCAATCCTGAGGCCCGGCAATTTGCGAGCGATCTGAGGAAGCGTGCTCAAGCGCCACAGTCTGCTCCGGATGCGGTGCCCGAGTGGAAGAAAGCCATTGCCAAGGATCAATCCTTGGGTAGGCGGACCAACATGACCATCAAGGAGCAGCGGGAGTCGCTACCCGTGTTCGCCTTCAGGGAGCAGCTCATCAAGGCCATCAGAGAGAACCAGATCTTGATTGTGGTCGGCGAGACGGGTTCCGGCAAGACCACTCAACTTACACAATATCTTGCGGAAGCCGGGTTTACCAACAATGGCATGATCGGGTGTACGCAACCCCGTCGTGTGGCTGCCGTCTCCGTTGCGAAGCGCGTGTCTGAGGAGGTCGGTTGTCAACTCGGCCAGGAGGTCGGCTACACCATCAGATTCGAAGACGTGACGAGCCCGGCGACCAAGATCAAGTATATGACGGACGGAATGTACGTGATGACTTACCCCGATCAACTCCTAGCCAGAGTCACTGACATGGAAACAGGTTGCAACGCGAAATTCTGCTGGACCCCGACCTCAAGCGCTACTCAGTTATCATGCTGGACGAAGCTCACGAGCGTACAATCTCTACCGACGTCCTCTTCGCACTTCTGAAGAAAACGATCAAGAAACGGGACGATCTCAAGATCATTGTCACAAGCGCCACATTGGACGCAGACAAATTCAGCTCGTACTTCAACTCATGCCCCATCTTCACCATTCCTGGACGGACGTTCCCTGTCGAAATCCTGTACTCCCGTGAACCGTAAGTCATGCACTGCCATCACATGTAATCGATCCTTGGCTGACTTTTGGATAGGGAATCTGACTACCTCGATGCGGCACTGACAACGGTCATGCAAATCCACTTGAGTGAACCGATGGGCGACATTCTCGTCTTTCTAACTGGCCAAGAGGAAATCGACACGGCTTGCGAGATTCTATACGAGCGGATGAAGGCACTGGGACCAGGCGTTCCGGAACTGATCATCCTACCGGTTTACTCTGCCCTTCCGAGCGAGATGCAAAGTAAGATCTTCGAGCCTGCGCCGCCCGGTAGCCGTAAGGTCGTCGTAGCCACGAACATCGCCGAGACGTCGATTACCATCGACTTCATTTATTACGTTGTCGACCCCGGCTTCGTCAAACAGAACGCGTACGACCCGAAGCTGGGAATGGACTCCCTGATCGTTACCCCGATCTCGCAGGCGCAGGCAAATCAACGTGCTGGTCGCGCCGGCCGGACCGGACCCGGCAAGTGCTTCCGCCTATACACGGAGGCCGCGTTCCAATCCGAGATGCTCCCGACGACCATTCCCGAAATTCAGCGGCAGAACCTATCGACAACGATTCTGATGCTAAAAGCCATGGGCATCAACGACCTGCTGCGCTTCGACTTTATGGATGTAAGTTCCCCTCTCTGCTGGACTTCTTTCGGCCACTAACAGGTTTTGTTTTAGCCGCCGCCTGTCAATACCATGCTTACAGCACTCGAGGAGCTGTATGCGTTGGGGGCGCTCGATGACGAAGGCCTCTTAACTCGGCAGGGTCGAAAAATGGCCGATTTCCCGATGGAGCCTTCACTGTCCAAAGTCTTGATCGCTTCGGTTGACAAGGGCTGTTCCGACGAAGTGGTCACTATCGTCTCAATGCTCAACCTGCTCCAGGTCTTCTACCGGCCCAAGGAGAAGCAGAACCAGGCTGATCAGAAGAAGGCCAAGTTTCACGATCCCTCGGGCGACCACCTGACCCTCCTGAACGTGTACAACTCATGGAAGAACAACGGCTTCGCCAACGCTTGGTGTTTCGAGAACTTCATCCAAGCCCGTTCGATGCGCCGGGCCAAAGATGTCCGCGACCAGATCGTCAAGATTATGGATCGTCACCGGCACCCCATCATCAGCTGCGGGCGTGACACGGACAAGATCCGACAATCACTCTGCAGCGGCTTCTTCCGCAACACGGCCCGCAAGGACCCGCAGGAAGGCTACAAGACGCTGACCGAGGGCACGTCGGTGTATTTGCACCCGAGCTCGGCCTTGTTTGGCAAGCAGGCCGAGTGGGTCATCTACCACGAGCTGGTGCTCACCACGCGCGAGTACATGCACTTCACGACAACCATTGAGCCGAAGTGGCTGGTGGATGCGGCGCCCACGTTCTTCAAGGTCGCGCCGACAGACAGACTGTCCAAGAGGAAGCAGGCCGAGCGGATCCAGCCGTTGTATAACAAGTATGCCGGGGAGGACGACTGGCGGCTCAGCGCTCAGCGGAGGGCCGGGAGGACGGGTGGCGGTGGAGGAACGTGGGGTTAGTTGGACTTGGGAGCCCGGTCTGTATCTTAGTTGTGTGCATGCTTGCTCAAACAGAGGGATGGTGGTGGAGCGGAAGAATGGATATGTGATACCCTTTTTTTTTTTTCATCTACTTGGTGTTTGCTGTCGGCTGGGCTTCTGATGGCACAGTGAGAATGCAGAAACGAAACAGGCAACGGCGAGCTCAGAGCGGCCAGCGAATTGGAGACACACGGCATTGAACGGCGTGATACGGCAAGCGCGGGTTGTTAGTTGCCCGACGGTGCCACTCGAAGAGGCGCTCAGCAACACTGCAGCCATGGGGCACAGCCAACGGGGGTTGCCAAGACATTCCCCATCATCCCCGACTTTAAATCGACCACATCCCATCCTCCCATTTCACTGACACCGCAACCAACACCCAACACCAACGCCCAACTCTCCTCTTCACTTGATTAAAGCTTCGGAAGGGAGAGAAAAAATACAGCAAAAATTTATATCCGGCCCGTACCGACATACAACATGTCGGCCACTCGAGAGCTCGAAACGACCACCATCCCGCCCTCCTTCCCCACACCTCACACTCACACAGTCATCTTCCTCCATGGCCGCGGCGATAACACGCGGTCTTTTATCCGCGCCCTGCGTAAGTCCCCCAGTATCACAACCACTCTCACAAATACTAAACAAAAACAAAACAGACAACTGGACAACTCCCGACTCCCACACCCTCTTCTCCGCCTTCCCCTCCATCCGCTGGGTCTTCCCACAGGCGCCCCTCCGCGCCGTAGCCAGCACGGCCGACCAATTCCGCCCGCACATCTGCCCGCAGTGGTTCGACGTGTGGACGCCGCGCGACTTTGCCGAGCGCGAGGAGGTGCAGCTCGAGGGCCTGCGCGAGACGGTCCAGCTGATCCGGGACATGATCCGTGGCGAGGCAGAGAAGTTGGGGGGGCGGTGGGATCGGGTCGTTCTGGCGGGGATTAGTATGGGGTGTGCGAGTAGCGTGCATACGTTGTTTAATTTGGTGGTGCCGGAGGAGGGGGGTGGGAGGTTGGGTGGGTTGATGGGGTTTTGTGGGAGGTGTCCGTTTTCGGGGAGGGATTTGAGGGGGATGAGGGAGGTGTTGGGGTTGGAGGGGGTGCCGGAGGATGATGGAGTGTTGAGGCGCACGCCGGTGTTGCTGGAGCATAATGTGGATGATCCGCTGGTGTTGATTGGGAATGGGAGGGGGTTGAGGGATACGCTGGTCGGGTTTGGGATGCAGGTCGAGTGGAAGGAGTATCCAGAGGGGTTGCATTGGTTTCAGCAGCCCGACGGGATCGTTGATGCCATTGCGTTCTTGAGGAAGGTCGTCGCCGCGACGGGGCCGTTACAGCCGCCGCCGTTGTCATCCTCGTCGCTGTCGTCTGTGGTTCGGGAGAGCGAGGCAAACGTTGATGGAGATTCGATGGATTTGTCTTGAAGATTGTGTTTGGTGTTTGGCTTTTGCGTGTTTTTCTCAGGCCATGTTTGACCACAGTTGACAATTCCGAATCAGGTTTCGGAGAGTGTCTTCGTGTTGGTGGGTGGGACAAAAGTGAACGACAAAAAATGAAAAATAATGAGAAAAATAATAACCGAGAAGAACCCAGCCTGGAATCGAACCAGAGGTGCGGGACGCTTAGATACCCCAGAGCGGCCATTGAAAGCATTAAAGGAAGCTGAATTTAATCTTTTCTCAAGACAGCTGGTTAATCGGCAATCCCGTGTGCTTCCACCTGCACCACCAGGTCCGTTTACGGTTGAACTTCTACTCCAACAGCATGACAAATAAATTCATGACCGCCCGGCCATTTCCCAACCAACTCTGTACCACAAATATTAATCTGCCACAACCATCAAGTTGATTATTTTCATTTCCGTCTTGCTTCATCCACCACGTGCATGCGACACTCTCAACTGCCAGGTAGGTGGTTTGGGAAGAATTCGGCCATTCATTCTGATTCCAGAGCTTTGAAGCGACTTTGGTAATTAAGCGTCGTATGAATGTTATGTCTCGAACTATCTCGGGAAAATACAGTACTTTGAATCAAGGTGTCCCAACATATCGACTGGCTGCTCCCAGCCAACACTGACTCCCCATGTACCAACTCAGAGGAAATGAGCCACCTTCTGTTTCAGCTGTGTCACCTCCCAATTCCACTCCGTCCTCTCACTTCTTTTAGACTTGTGCGCCAAGAGATTTCTGAGTCTCGCGATGTCCGCTTGATCCTCGGCGGTTGGTGAATGCTGTCGCTTGAAGGCGGCGATATTGTTGACAGCGATGCTGTGGAGGTTGGGCCAGATGGGGTTGTGCTGCTTTGATTTCTTCGATTGATAGGCCACGCTGTACTCCCGTCGACGTGCGCATAACGAATCGGCAGACTCGTCCCCGCTGAGCTGGAGGACCCCCAATATTTTCTCCCACCGCACCACCGACCTCGCGCCCCCCTCCTCCTTCTCACCCCAGAAACGCCCTCCCTGTTCTCTCGATCTCTTTTTTCGTTTCCAATATCAAAATGCGTAAGTCTTATTGGTTTTCTTGTCTGTCATATTTTTTATCCCTGGATTTATTGTCGCCATCGGTCGGGCCAGGCTCGCGCTGGCTGTTCTGTTGTTCGCCGTGGCGTTGCAAATCGCAATGGCAAAGCGAGCTTAGACCTAGACGCGCAGTGTTTTCCCCATATTTCATACTCAGCGAGGCCCCTTCGGGAAAAAAAGTGGCCTTTTGTCTGTATTGTGAGATGCTTTGGGAACTTCAAACACATATCCCAGTTGCTTGTGTGGATGTCCAGAAAGAGTTTTGAAAAAAAAACTCCAGATTGGACACGCATTTTCTGTCATTGTTATCCTGCGGAATTTCTATGTTGGCTGTCTTGTGCTTCAAGGAGGCTAGGGCAGACGTTTACACTGAAGGAGAGTTGTTGCTGCAATTCTCACGGTTACCAGCTTTCTTCCTGGCCTTTCTATGTCCTCTTATTGTCACGCCCTGGCCTCATGTCTGCTCGCAAAATCTGTTATATCTTTCAAACCAAGTGTTTGCTTCTAAGAGTACTTCATCTAAACGGAAAGCTCGCGTTCAACCCTGCTTCATTTCTCTCTCTTTTTGTGTTGCCATCGTAGGAGCAAGATTTTGCTAACAACCAGTGTTTCCTTTAGTCTCCTTCTCATCCTACCTCAAGGGTCACGAAAAGCGAATGTTGTTTCAAGTCCAAATTCGCCCCGACGACAGAGAAAGGTCGGTGAAGCGGCGACGGATTAACGAGGAGGACAAGGAGGGTGCGGCGACGGTTGCGCCTCTCAGCACCTGGCGTTGCCCCGCGGCCAGCTCCTCACACAATCAAGGCAAAGACGCACGGTTCATTGGAACTGTGAAGAGGGAATCCAGGGAAAAGGCAGTCGAGTATGCACACCAGGTCCTGAAACTCCAGGCTGCACAGACTCCGGACGGCCCGACCTACATGACCTTTTTTGGGGATGCAAGGCGGATCAAGGGTACCAAGGCACGGGAGGGGGAGGGGCATATTCGGTGGTGTACAAGGATCCTGTGGACGGCCTGTGGGTGGAGCAGGCATGGTTCGTCGAGAAGATGTTCAACAACAACTGGGGAGAGTTGATCGCGATTGTGGAAGCCGTCAACATGGCCTGTCTCCAGCTCCGACTGAGACCGACCGTCACCGCCGCCGCCGCCGAGATCCACGTTTTCACCGACAGCCATGCTGCGTTAAACTTTTTGGAACGCGCAGTGAAGTCCCAGCTCATCCTCTTCGACCTCGCCATCGCGCCACTTCGGTCCTGCCTCGACAAGCTCTCGCAAGAGCTCCATGATATGGGCGCTCATATGACACTGAGCTATCATCCCGGTCATGACCATGACGTCGAGGGCCACGCCGCCGCAGACATGGCTGCGTTCGAGGCGTTTGTCAGGGGGAGCGAAGAACTGGGGGCAGTGAGATGGAGGAGAAAAGCCAAAGAGTACAATCATCCGTGGGGCTGGCCAGAGCTTCGCCGGTAAGGAAGTCAAATTTTTTCTTCCTCAAGGTTCGTCGGGCAGTAAACAAACTGGTGTGATGGAAGGTGCGGTTGTGGGGCATGGCTCGACAACTTCAGACCCAATATCGGGCAGCCGAGAAAACAAGACAGCTGGCCATTTTGATCTGACTTACGGAGAAGATTGATGGAAGAGAGCGGGAGCTTCTGAACAACACCCATCATTGAGCAGGATCAACGCTATCACCAAATGTGTTCAAATGCCTTCACAATGTGGACGAGACAAGGCTGAATCGACACTCATCTATACCTTATGTATTTTTTGGACCACCATACCACATGTAAGTTCTCCCGCCGCAGTGGTGGTCTTGACTTCTAAACAAACCTGAGCAGTCCTTAGCTCCCTTCTGATCTTTGACTCAAGGTGCGTTGAATTCTACTCTGTTCTTTTCCTCCGTCTTTGTACATGTCAGCAGTCCCAAGGATGTTATTTTAAGCCTCTAAATATTCATAACTTTCCAATTATTTCAGCTGTATCCGAACAATAATACTCTAATGACAACGTACAAAAGCGAACTAACACACGAAGATTCGCTTGGCCAGTGACTTCCCGCATCTCGATAAAACTAAAACGCTCATTGAATATTCATATCATTCTATTGGATGACAGAGAGTTCTAAACCATGACCTGGACCTAAACTTTATTACAACTTATAACTGTCTAATAACATGTCTAATAACATGGATCGTTTGATGCAGTCATCCTATATGCATTTTAGGATCGCGAGACCAGAAATAATACCACGACGTTCATAGTAATAGACCAGAGCTTGGAAGAAAGAATTGAAATAAAAGTTACATAAGAAATTACTGTCACGCATAAAAAGCCTTTAATTGAATGGTGTATTCGAGTTTTGGTTTGGAGTGTTGAGTTGAGATGCTGCTGCGCGCAGCGAGCTGGTTTCAGGGGTAAAAAAGGGGGGCGGATTGACTTCGTTGCCTGGGCAACACGCAACCCCTGAATTTGCCATGTGGACATCATCATCTTTGCAAGACAAGTCCTCTTAGACGCGACGCAGAGAAGGGTCCAAGGATAGTTTCCACTCAAAAGCTAATGTGCATATTTGTCGAACGACGCTGTGTCCCAGTTTGAATAGTCAAGCGGCGAATTTTCCAAAGAGTCGAGGTTGGCTGACGCCACGGGAATAACGAGGGCAACCCAAGTCACTGTGGGCATCCAACCGCCTCTCCTTTTGGAGAAACTGGGTTCTTCAATTCCGGACTATTTACGTCGACGGTCGCAGATCACTTGCTTGAGCGCTTCCACACCAGGAGGAAGCCCTGCTGCGCGCACTCGTGTTCCAGCAGGCAACACTTGCGAGTTGTGCGAAAAGGGTAAGGCTCAGGCTGTGGGATGCCGCGGCTTACACACGAACGCAAGTCATGTGTGCCTGTGCACATCGTTCTGGAAACCCGCGGCATACGGAATGAATACAAGCTGAGGCCTCGTACTAGCCTCGGGTGTGTGTGACTGAGACAGCAACCTCCCACCATTACCCGTTGGTCACCCAGTCCGGAAACCGGAAATGGCAAGCAAGGAAATGGACTGTTGTCCCTCGTCACCTCGTGTTAGTGGCTCCTGCGAGTGAGGACTCAAGATGCAAACAAAACCAGTTTCAAGTTCCTGAGGGTTGCTGTTGATATACTCATTGATGATGTTACCGGCATCAGACGACGACAAGAACGGAGTGCAGAAAAGCCACATGCATTCCACAGGCTCGGCAACGGGGTAGTGTTCGGCAATGGGATGCCAGAACGGGTAATCACGTGAATCCTCATGCGGGTAAAGTCAATGACGAGATGACGTCGGGATAGGCGGTCAGCTGGCGGCTGGTTCGGCTGAATGCCCTGGAATGGGCGCGCCTGCACCGCCCCCGGTCCGCCCCACACGAACGGGGCGTCATTGCCGAGCCACAAACGGTCAGGTGGCGAGTGAAACGCCACTGGGCCGGGTGCCTGGCGAGCCTGGTCGTCTTTGACCGAGAGATGGCCGGCTTCGTATCAAAAAAGTTCACGTTTCGCTAAGTTTAGAAACGAAAAGGTCAAGGCCGGCGGTGAGCGGTGAAGGACACGCCGCTCCTCCTCCTTCGGCCGGGTCCAGGCCATGGCCAGGTCGCAAGAGGGATTTCGCGAGGGCTTCCTTTCCGAATCGCGTTCCCCAAACATGTCAAGCTCAGACTCAGAGGGGCTGGTGACCTGCAAAAGCAGGGCTCTGCAGATGCAGGGGAAGTTGCTCTTTGTCAAGATGACACGAAGGTATTTGTCGTCTGTTGGGTTACCCCAGAAAATTTGACGTCGGGCAGAGCGAAGCGGCTGCGAGACGGCTGCAGGGCGGGTGGCAGCCGCCCTCGGCAGCTGGCTGCGGGCTTTTTGGCAGCAGACAGGGCCAAGAAACAGGCTACCTGGCCAACCAGAGGGCCCCGATAAGGTTGGAGCACGGCAGCTCGATCTGGGCCCGTGGCGATCGCTCGGTGGGGTGTCGGGCCTTATCGGAGGGGCCGTCGGGCCGGGTCACGTCGCTAAGAATAAAGTGACAAAACTCGAAAAACCCCTCAATTGGGCCTGCATGTGTCGCGCAGCGCGCAGCACCCCGGCAGCGGGTCGCATTCGAGCATCTCGCAGGGAACGCTATTGGCGAGGAACGAGATGAATTGGGCATGCCGCGTGTTTTGGCCGTCTCACCCAAAGACGGCGGGGCTCAGGGGACCGGCACGATCAGGGCAGGCCTAGTGTAGCAGAAAAACAGAAAAAACAGAAACAAAGGGCTCGACGTCTGTGTCTGGGAATGTGGACGTCCCCACGGCCCCGCCACCCCATGCGGGGCACCCCTCCGACTCGCCGCCGATAAAATTCCCTCGGTCCCTGCGATGAAATGTGACTCTTTCCGCAACCGCCCCAAATTCCACTCTTCGTCACCAATTGATTTCCTTGTTTCTGGTTTTCTGCATCTCAACCACAACGCGATATACCGCAACGCCGGTTTCTTTTACCAGATACCCCCCATAATACACACAGTAGCCGCATCAGCAGCACCGCAGCCATGGTATGCATCACCGAGAGCAATTTACCGCAGGAGAGGAAACAGCAGTGGCCGCAGAAGTGACATGTTGTGCTAACAAGATTTTTGTGCGGCAGGCGACAACAGAAGCTTCAATTTCCCGGTCAGAGATTGTAAGCCCACCCCAACACAACCACAAGCGTTACCGGAACCCAGAGACTAACGTGCCACGACGCATAGGTGAACAAGTACACCGATCTCGAGCAGAGGGGAATTGTCATTGCCGAATACGTCTGGATCGACGCCGAGGGCAACAGCCGCTCCAAGACTCGCGTACGTCGCCCACGGTCCCAACAAACCGGCTTTCAACGTCACAAACACAAATCAGCCAGCAAACATGGTTTAACTAACACATCTTACAGACTCTTGAGCCTCGCGATGACGGCAAGCAGTGGGACGTCGACACATTGCCCATCTGGAACTTCGACGGCAGCTCCACTGGCCAAGCCCCCGGCGAGAACTCCGACGTCTACCTCCGGCCCTGTGCCGTCTACCCGGACCCTTTCCGGAGGGGCGACAACATCCTGTACGTTCCCTACGCGTGATTCGGACTACAATCGGGAATTCGGAAACATTCGCGCTAACACGCTTTTCAAGTGTCCTGACAGAATGCTGGAACCACGACGGAACCCCGAACAAGTACAACTATCGCCATGAGTGCGCCAAGCTCATGCAGGCCCACGCCGAGACGGTGCCTTGGTTCGGTCTGGAGCAAGAATACACCCTTCTGGACCTGAACGACAGGCCGTATGGCTGGCCCACAAACGTATGTTTTTCTGATTATTTGGGTTTGAGGATGAGTCTGACACCTTTATTCAGGGCTTCCCTGCTCCTCAAGGCCCTTACTACTGTGGTGTGGGTGCTGGTCGGGTTGTGCAGCGCGATATTGTCGAGAGCCACCTCCGCGCCTGCATCTACGCCGGTGTCAAGATCTCGGGTACCAACGCCGAGGTCAGCAAGTCACAATGGGAGTACCAGGTCGGCCCTTGCGTCGGCATCAGCAGTAAGTTTTTCCACCTCGATGGTACAGTTATGAGAAACAGTATGTTGACTCGATATTAGTGGGTGACGATCTGTGGATTTCCCGCTACATCCTCGCCCGCGTTGCTGAGGACTTCGGCGTCAAGGTCTCACTGCACCCCAAGCTCATCCCCGGTGACTGGAACGGCGCTGGCATGCACAGCAACTTCTCCACCCAGGAGATGCGTGATGAGGGTGGCATGAAGGCTATCGAGGCTGCTATCAAGAAGCTCGAGGCCCGCCATATGGAGCACATCGCCGTTTACGGCGAGGACAACGAGAAGCGTCTCACTGGCCGCCACGAGACCGGCGCCATCGACAGCTTCACCTAGTAAGTCTAGAGACATACCGCCCCCCCCCCCCTGATGTGCATTCACTGACCAAAACTTCAGCGGTGTTGCCAACCGTGGCGCCTCTATTCGTATCCCGCGTGAGGTCGCCGCTAAGGGTTGCGGTTACTTTGAGGACCGCAGGCCGGCGAGCAATGCGGACCCGTATCGTGTGACGGGTATCCTCATGGAGACGATTTATGGCGCCGTCTAAGTGTGGGGTCGATGTGGCTTGGTTCTTCGTCTGAGGCGCAGCCGGGATCACTTCGAGTTTCGCGCGGGACACTTGCTTGCTCTTTTTTCTCGGTCTTTTTTTTTTCTTCCCTTTTTTCTCACACATTACATCTACACTTGCGAGACCTACACTCGCTTAGATCTTTCCCATGGGGTCGGTCCAAAAAAAGGATAAGGATTTGTTTTAGAGGCGCCACTGCCTTTGCTTGCCAGCTCTGCTTCCCAGCTTTGCTTGCCAGCTTTGATATTACTAGGGTCCAGGGATAATGCGTGGCTCGGACGGGACGACAGAGCCATATGGGTTACGGAGGTGCGTGTTAGAGACATCATTCATTGTAGGGCGCCACGGGTTCATTGGGAAACGGTATTACAGGGGCATAATATCATCATCATCATCATCGATAGACAGAGGAGACATACAGAGCGGCAAGCCATCGGGTGTGCTGCCGTCTCATCATTCACACAACAGGGTTCATTCTTCCCAAAACCAAAACACCTTGTTCCACTGCCCACCATGCGTCCTGTTGACTGACTCTGCGCAAGCTTTCGAATTGACTGTTCACGATGCAATTCCTGAACAAGACTTGCTCCATCCAGACAGGCATGATATGACGTGTTTGTCACAGATAAACAGGGCATTGGGGTGGTCTGAAACTTGCGAGATCCCCAGCAGGGGTTTGGGCAAAGATCGACCGATGGGGCATTTAACAGAACAGACTGACTGACTCCTGTACCGGGGGCTTCCTTGTTCGTGTTTGTGTTCCTTGGCAATGGTACTCCGGAAGGTCAGATAAGGGAACATGGCCATGCCGAACGGCCGAAGGGAGGAGAGGGAATTGGATGAACGGGATTTATTTGAGAGGGTTGTTGGGACGATGCCATTGTTACTATTTAAAGTTAGGTAGGTAATTTGTGACTCGGAACAGGAATATCAAGCTCTTGGTAAGGTAGTAGTGTGCTGGTTGGTCTTGTCCATTGCTTCCGCTTGCTGGACGTATCACATGCCACCTCTTACCTCAATCCTGCCTCCCTGGGAATGGCAAAGCTTGATGTCAGACCGTCATTGGTAATCAACATCCACGAGGGCTACAGCAATATTCCGTATGTATTGCCGTAGCTGATGCACCTGACACTCTCAAAGAGGAGAGGAGACGAGAGGTTGAAGTTGCCTATCCCGCCTTTCGTCTCCGGGGGCATGGTAACCAATCGGAAATGAACCGAGTGAATTCTCTTTTTCTTATCAGTCAGCTACAGAGCGTAGGGCTGAGCGCTCGCCGAGGCTGGAGGGAGGGTGGTGGGTAAGTTTGTTATCTGCCCCACTCCCTTTCAAGTTGGGTGTGGCGGAGGGGGTTGCCCCCGGGCCGGGCCGGGGCAGTGGTTATGTGGGTGTGACGGTGGGATTGGGGGTTCTTGGGATGGCCCGCGGATATGATTGAATTGACGTCCATTTCGTTCCCCTGTTGATGATAATCTGGATTTAAGATGAGGTGCTGTTCTGGTTGAGTCAGGTCCATGGGATGAGTTGGTTTAACAATCATATGTGCTGTACCATTAATTACCTTATGCTCCTCTGTGTACCAATGACTGTCACAATTCCTCTCGTTCTCTCTATATCACAGTGTACATCTCCATCAACATTGGCTCTCAACCCCCATAGCTTGGTATTTACCCCACATTCGGTTGAGACTTTGTGTTTGCCTTTGTTATGAAGCGCTCCACGTTACCTTGTCGTCCTCCTTTCGGTCGACTTATCCCTGGGGATCTGGAATAAGGTTGTCTCCAGACTCTCTCTTATTGAATAATGCGCGCACCATACCTGCTCTGTTTTTGGTTGGACGCTGCAAACTTTCATTGGCGATTTTCAAGCGCCGAGGTGTGGTCACTCTGAGTGGCCGCTGCAGGCGCACAATTCCAGAACTGTATGAGGAGGCGCGCGGCTGTGAATTAATAGAGCCTGGTTGGGAACCCATGTTCTCCGATGCCAAAACAGAGAAACAATATTATTGTATGCAGGAGCAAGCAGTTGCTCTTGATTGATATCTTTCTGCAACGCTTTCCTTCCATTGTTCCCCAAACCACAAACACAACTCGACCAACACCACACCTGCTACGCCCCAATCTCCCAGTCTCGTCAACAGAGCTGCAGCATGGTCTCCAACAAGAAACGGCTCTACGTTGCTCTGTGTCCCAGCGGAATAGTCAACAATGAGGAGCGAAGGTACCCTTTGCTCTCCAGTCTCTATGCATATATTCCCGCCATCTCCCTTTCCTCCGATGTCTCTTTGAAACCACGCCCTCCGAGTTGTATTATCCTGACCCCTGAGTTTGCAACGGATACCACTGGGGCTTCCTGATCGGCCCGAAAATCGAAGGCGACGGCAGCGCCAAGGTCCCGGGAGTGAGAATCCACGTCAAGAACCCAATAGACCAGGGGTCGATATTCGAAGAGACCCGGATCGCGAACGTTCAGAACACGATCAATCTCCTCGCTCGAATCATGATCGCCAAGGTCACAAATGAGGAGCGACTCTTGGAAATCCTCCGCAATGTCCCCGCCGTGCAGGACGACCCAGACTGGCGTTGCCGGACGTGGCTCGTGAGCGCGCTGGAGGCGGTCAAGGCGGACGGCAAGGCGGTGGGCACGTCGGTGTTGGACTGGAGCAAGATTGAGCAGTGGGCTCGTGAGTACGTCGGGAAGAAGGCCGCGAGCGGGAGATATATGATTGCTCAGGACATGCAGCTGCCCAAGCCTACCTGGGACATGCTCGAGGGGAAGGAGCTTATCTCGTAGTACGCTGGGGAACTCGTGAATCATGGGGATCGGGAGGTTGAGAATGCTCGTTTTACCGTGGTATTGACACTCCTCAACAATCTCCCCACCATCTCTGGCGCGTCATCTCCATCTTGAGCTCCTCGGGGTAGGGGTCGAGGAACTTGGGGATCTCTTTTTCCCAGCCCAGTCGAGTGAGATGGCCATACCAAGTAGATGTGTACTCCCAGTAAGGGGGATACCAGCCTGCAAATTCCCAGTCGATGATGCCGGCGACGCGGCCGCCGTAGACCAAGATGTTGCTGGGGTTGAGATCCCCGTGTGTGAAGACAGGTGCCGGCCACGGCCCATCCTGCATTTTCACCATGGCTTTGGCATCTTCCCAATCCTGCTCATTTTCCGGTTTGGGGTCGGGATGGTCTTCGGGCCGAAGGTCATGACGGAGCCAGGAGTGGAACTCCTGGGTGGTCTTGAACGGCCCGAACCGAGGCCAAGACCGGGGGATGCGACTGTCGCGCAGGGAGCCACCCACACAGCTCTGGATACCTGCGTTCGGTGGGGTTGGAAGGGACCGCAGCTCCTATAACATGACTCGAAGCTGCTCGAAGATAGCGTCGCGATCGGCCTCGGACAGCGTGTTCCACGCGCGGGCGAGGGAGGTGCCTTTGATGCGATCCATCACAATGATGGTTCGGTTTTTGTGGACGAAGGCACAATGCACGCGAGGAACAGGGATGGACGTCTTGCTGCCGACGAACTGCAGGGTCGCAGCCTCGGTGAGGTGGACGGCCCACCCCGTTTTGACCATCAGGTGTTTGGAGATGGGGACGCATGGCCCGCTGGATCTGTAGAGATGCGCTGTGGTCTTAAGCGCGAGAAGGGTCAGGAAACGGCGGGCAAGTGTGTTGTTTACGGCCAAGGCCTCGGTTCCATCGTGCTGGGTGGCTGTGTTGTCGACAGGCGCGATGTATCCTGGCATGGCGCATTGGCGAATTTAACTCGTTCTGATGGTTTGATGAGTCCAGTCCTCGATCCTCGATGGATGAGATTCATGAGAATGAGAATGAGAATGAGAACGAAGGCGCTTGCTGTCGCTCGCGGCGCGACGAGATGGCTTGGCGTGAGAGCCGAATTGGTCGCATTGTCGCAAGGGGCATTTCTGCAAGCGGTTAACATGCGTAGGTTTGTTCTTCTGCTTTTGGGAGGACTGCGCTTCTGGATCAGGTCGCCAAGGAGCCAACGAATCGCCAATCTCTCATGGCTTCTCCCATCGACCCAGTCCGCACCAACGACGGGCAATGGGTCTCTTAAAACAGGAACACGGAGCAAGGAACTTGTGTTCACAATGCGACTCCGCTTTCCGACCAGTCAAAATGGGTGTGCCAAGCGAATAAAATTAACATGAGGAATCCTGTCCGGACTTTCCCCTGCGGCTTCTTTCAAGGTTCAGGGGACGCATCGTCCTAAATACTCGGGATCCGGGAAGGAACAGAACTCGAGGAGTCCGTCGATGGTCTTCACAGCCCGAACCCTCGTCATTTTTCCTCGCACAACGTGACCATGCACATGCACAGGGCAACGTTGCTCCTCGCCGGCGCCGGGTCAGCGTTGGCGGCGTTGCAAGTCGATTTCGCATCGCCAGGTGAGCCATTACAAAGTGGAAAAACAAAAGAAAAAAAGAAAAAAAAAAGGGAGGGAAAGGCTGACAGCCCTCCCCAGACTCGATCAAGACGGCCGCCAAAGATGTGGCTTTTGATGTCATGTCCTACTACAAGGGCAACCGGAGCGGCGAGATCATCGGCCTCCTGGACAGCGGCCCCCCGAGCGGGCAGTACTGGTGGTGGAACAGCGCGATCCTCTGGTCCACCATGATCGACTACTGGCGCTACACCGGCGACGACACCTACAACGCCCTGGCCGTGCAGGGCCTCGCCGCTCAGAACGGCGAAAGCATCGGCAACGCCTTCCTGCCGGTCAACTGGACAGCCACCCTCGGCAACGACGACCAAGGCTTCTGGGCCCTGGCTGCCATGCAGGCCGCCGAGCTGGGCTTCCCGAGCGCCCCGGAAGGTGAACCGAGCTGGATCGAGCTGGCCGAGGCCGTGTTCCAGATGCTGGCCACGCGGTATGCCGCCGAGACGGCGTGTGACGGTGGCCTGCGCTGGCAGATCGTGCCCACGAACAACGGCTACAACGTCAAGAACACCATCTCCAACGCCGTCTTCATCAACCTCGGCGCCCGCCTGGCCCGCTACACGGGCAACCAGACGTACGGCGAGTGGGCCGACAAGGCGTGGACCTGGCTGACCACGACGGGGCTCATCGACGACGAGTCCAACGTCTTCGACTCGGCCAATGCCGATACCAAGTGCGCCAGGCTCGCCAAATTCCAATGGACCTACACCTCGGGCGTCCTGGCGCAAGCCGCCGCCTACATGTACAACCACGTACGTCCCTGCTCACCACCCCCCTTCCTCCCATTATCCCACCCCCTACATTTCCTATTCCTACCCCAGGAGGTACCTATACAAACTTGACTAACCCGGCCACCAGACAACATCCACAACCCAACAAACCTGGTCCACCCGCCTCACCACCCTCACCAACCGCACCCTGCACGCCTTCTTCCCCACCTCAGAGCGAGGCACCACCCTGATCGAACCAAGCTGCGAGTTCACGCCCGCCTGCAGCACCAACAGCAGCAGCGACCTACGCTTCTTCAAGGGCATCACCCTGCGGGCGCTGGCCAGCGCCGCGCAGCTGGGTCCGCGCGCCGTGCACGACGCTCTTGTTGGGAGTGGTGTGTTTAGGGAGACCGCCAAGATGGCTGTCGGGACTTGTGAGGGGGGTTTGAGGGGGAGGGAGTGTGGGTTTCAGTGGACGGGGGGGAAGGAGGGGGGGAAGATGGTGGGAGTTGCTGAGGAGTTGAATGCGCTTTCGGCGGTGTTGGTTGGGGGGTTGGTGGATGCGGCTGGGGTGAGGGCTGTTGGGACGAAGGAGGTGCCGAGTGCTGGGGGTGCTGGGAGTGCTGAGGGGGGTGGTGCTCATGGGGCTGGTGGTGACAGCTCAGGGAGTAGTGATAAGAAGGGTGGCTCGGAGTCTGGAGATGACAAGAATGCGGCCGGTGCTGTGAGGGTTGGGTTGGGGTTGGTGTTGACTGGGTTGGTTGTGGCGCTGGTTTAGAGGTTTGGAGCTTGAATGGGCTGTATATGTGTAATTAATGGGGATTGTGCCGGGATTCTGTTCTTTTCTGGCTGTTTGTACTGTGCATCACGCATGCACAATGGTGGGAGGTTACATCTGGCAGTTGGGCCGCAGAGCCTCTTTGATGGAACGAACGTGTAACAATCTACGTGGGTTCTACCGACGTATTCGTCCACAGCCATGTTCCCATCAACTCGGACATAAGCCTGGGTTGGTGCTGTGCCGCGCCCATCAACAGCCGGACCATCTCTCATATGTACATATATGCACACCCTACCAGCAATAATAATCCGGCAGGACGGCAATCCACTCAAGCTGGTTCTCCTGGCTGACAAAGCACAAACACTGATTGGAAGGCGGACTCGACCAGCAGATTTCCTTGAAAATCAAAGGGGGCGTGCTCGGTGGTTGCGGCGGAGGGAACCATGTCCCTGCTGGCGGCGGTCGAGGACTGTCGGTGTTCAGGATGCAGCCGCAGCCCATATGCGGGCCCCCCGTGCAGATGCCAATTGGGTTGGTGTCAGATGTCCGGTAGCCGTGGCAGTCTGCGAAGCTGCATGATTGGAGAGTCCCGCAGTGCAGCGGTGTTGAGCTCGAGGGATTGCAGGGACACCCGGTATAGGACGCCTTGCAAGTCGAGGCCCGGCTTTGAGCGTCGTCGATGCTCCCCTGGCAGTTGCCCTCTTCGCAGCCCTTGATATCACCGCATGTGGTGCGGGTCGGCCAGCAGGGACAGGTAGCGTAGTTCCTGAGTTCCAGCATCAGCTTCGATCCAAAAACAGAGCTCCGAGACGGGTCAGAACACACCCTCGGCAACGCGCCGTGTTCGACATGTAGTCGAAGCTGCCCTGGCAGCCTCCGTCGTCGCAAGACGCCATCCGCCCGCATGTCTTGGCCGTGGGGTAACACCGACATCCCGCCCAGGCATCCTGGCAGACGGCCACGCCATTCACCCATCCACCGTTGCACCCCCCATCATCGCAGGACTGCTGCGCGCCGCACATGTCAGTCGTTGGGTTACACCCACAACCGGCATAGTTACCAAAGCAAACCCCTGCCGTGCCGTCCCACCACCCGTTGCACCCGCCCTGATCACAGCCCTGCTTCGGCCCGCACATGGCCGCCGCGGGCTTGCACCCACAGCCCGCCCAGTTGCCATTGCAAACCCCCTTCGTTCCCGTCCCGTCCCACCACCCATTGCACCCCCCCTGATCACAGGGCTGCTGCTGCCCGCACATCCCAGCCGTCGGCGTACACGCACACCCGGCGTAGTTCCCCTTGCAAACCCCTTTCACCCCACTGGCGTCCCAGTCCCCGTTACAACCCCCCTGGTCGCACGGCTGCTGACCTCCGCACATCCCAGCCGTCGGCGTACACGCACATCCGGCGTAGTTCCCCTTGCAAACCCCTTTCCCACCACTGGCGTCCCAGTCCCCGTTACAACCCCCCTGGTCACACGGCTGCTGACCTCCGCACATCCCAGCCGTCGGGGTACAAGCACACCCCGCGTAGTTCCCCTTGCAAACCCCTTTCACCCCACTGGCGTCCCAGTCCCCGTTACAACCCCCCTGGTCACACGGCTGCTGACCTCCGCACATCCCAGCCGTCGGCGTACACGCACACCCGGCGTAGTTCCCCTTGCAAACCCCCTTCAACCCCGTCTCATCCCAATCCCCCGCACAACCTCCTTGATCACACGGCTGCTGGGCGCCACAGGAGAAGCCGGGCGTGGAAGCGGTCGGGGTGCAGGGGCAGGCGAGCTGGGCAGGGGCTTTGCAGGTTGCGAGGTTGGAGACCATGGTTCCTTGGCAGGTGGGGGCGTCACAGGATGGGGGGGTGGCGGCGCAGACTATGGCGGTGGTGGTTGGGGATGGGGAGGATGTGGTGGTGGTGGAGAGGGTGGATGGCGGGAAGGTGGTGGTAGAGGTGGCTAATGTGGTGGAGGTGGTGGAGGTGGGGGATGTGGGGAAGGAGGTGGGCGAGGTTGTGCTGCTTATTGTGCTGTAGACGTTGAGGCGCCAGCCACCGCCGCACTGGTAGTGGTCGTCTCCGGCGCATGCGGTGCTGCAGTCGCTGGCGGACGCCGCCAGCCCGGACGGGAGGGTGTTGCCGCAGTAGCACTCGTTGCCGGCCTCGACGCCAAAGTACTTGAACCCGGCGCACAGGACAGCGCACTTGGCCGGCGTGATGTCGGCCTGGTTCATGAAGGCAGCGCCAGTGAGGGACCGCGTCGCGCCGTCGACTACACAGCCGACGCTCTGCCAGCCGGCCACCTGCTGGACAATGGGCGGGTTCTTGGTGTACACGGTCAGCCGCCAGCCGCCACCGCAGACAAAGTTGGGCTGCCCGCCGCACGCCACATTGCAGCTGGTCGGGTCGGACGCGATCAGGCTGCTGCTGATACTGGTGTCTCCGCAGTGGCACTCGACGCCGTACTCGACGCCGAACACCTTATGCCCCTTGCAGAGATCAGCGCACTTCGCCGGCGTCATCGCGGCGTCGTTGGGTTGCTGGGTAGGCAGGGAGCGGGTGTCGCCGTCGACGTAGCAGTTGGAGTATGTCCAGCCATCGACGGGCGCGATCGGTGGCACGGGCGCGCTGCGGCTGTACGTGGTGAGACGCCAGCCGCCGCCGCACATGACTGTGGCATCACCGGCGCAGGGCATGTCGCAAGTTGGCGAAGTGCTGGAGATCTTGCTGGCGTCGAGGGCCGCGTTGGAGCACCAGCATTCGTTGCCGTTCTCGAGGCCGAACCGCGTCCAGCCGCCAGCGAAGCAAAGCGAGCCGCATTTGACCGGTGTCATGTCCGTGGCGGTGTACGAGGCGCCGGGCAGCGTACGCGTCGAGCTGTCGATGTAGCACGCCTCGTAGTTCCAGCCGTTGACCTGCGCGACACGGGGGCCTAGACCAAAGTTCCATTCATAGATCGAGTAGGCCGCAGGGCCGCCGCAGATTTCGGTGGTATCTCCGGTACATACCGAGCTGCACTGCTGCTGCTCGACCTCATTCAGTGGCGCGGGAGATAGTTGGCCAGAGCAATAGCACTGGTTGCTATGTACATGCAGCTTCGTTAGTTACTCGTCATGAAGAATCTCGGGCGACGCCGGCGAAAGCCGGAACTGGGAGAACGATGACACTGCCCGGAACTTGAACTCACCCGCGAACTACGCCGAAAAAGGACCCGCTGCCGATGGCGCATAGTGTTGCGCACTGCTCCAGCGTGGTGACCTGGAGCGGTCCATCAGCCCAGTTCATGTTGCCTGCATCCTCGACGCAGTTCAGGTATCGCCACGGCCCGACGTCTTGTTTCGGCTGGAGCCCAGTGCAAACACCCTGCAAGCAAAGCGAGTAAGATCAGCGGTCCGAATACTGGCAACAACGGCAAGGTGGAAAATCGAGCAAGTGACTCACGGCGTTCGTGGTGGCAGGATTGGGAGGCCGTCGAATCGGGATGCCCACCCTTCTCGCCAGCCCGTTGTTGGTTTCCCCAGGACAAGGCACGTAGTTATAGGTGCCGACGCGAGGTAACCCGCCCGTCTTGACATCGCTATGGTACGGCCCGACCGTGTCGCGCAGGAACGTCTTCATATCGGCCGCGACCGAGCCCTGCCGGAACACCACCGCCAGGTCTTGCCGGTCGAGGAACGTGGCGGCCAGCCCGGCCACAATGCCCGCTGACAACGAGGTGCCACTGGCGGTGCCATACCCTCCCGTCCTGAGGCCGACGTCTATGTTCGAGCCGGGCGCCCACGCGCTAATGATGCTGAAGAACCGGTTGGTGCCGAGGTTGTCATTTTCGTGCCAGATGAGGCCGTCCTGGTTGGTGCCCCCGACGACAATGAGCGACGTGTCGCCCTCTCGGCCGGGCTTCGCATTGCGCCGCGGGTTGCTGAAGTCGCTCTCCTGCTCCACATCGTAAGTGTTGCCCGCCGAACAGACGACGACGACGTCGTTGGCGCGGAAGGCCGGCAGGAAGGCGTTCCAGGGGTCGGCCTTGACCCACTCGGGGTCGCTGGGTTCGAGGTCCCCCCAGTTGTCGGGGTCGCCCCATTGAGCGATTGGGACGCCTATAGTATGAGAATTATGATCAGCGCATTTGTCCTCAGTCATCCAGACGGCAAATAAAGCCACGGTAGGGATATACGAGAGCCCAGCGGTTGATACTCACCCCCAGAGTAGTTAACGACGGCCTTGCCCTGCTTCTCGTTTGTCCGGATGTGATCAAGAATCCACAGGAGACTTTCGAAGAGACTCGAAGCTCTCTTGATCGCTCCATTGACAGACTCCCATTTTACGGGGATGATGTTGTTTCCTGCCTTTGTGACTCCGCATCGCGCACCAGCGGCGACGCTAGCGACCATGGTTTCGTGGCCTAAGGTAAGTAATCACCATCGTCAGCTCAGGTGACTGGACGGGCGCTTCTTGCAGGAAAGGGAAAGGCTGTAGCAATCGCTTACCGTTCTCATCTTGCATTACAGTGCCCTGGTCGGCGGCAAGAAACGACGTCTGTATCCGACCGCCGGCGAACTCCTTTCAGATGACCAAGGTTAGGTAGCCACCTAGTCAGCCACCACCGGAACTCCCAATAGGGAGCACGGCGGATGCGAAGGAATCGAATCATACCTGATGGTCTACGGTAACTCCTGTCCCCAAGATGTAGATGTTTACCGTGCTGCCGCCTTGTGGGTCGTGAAGAAAGCCCGGGTACTCGAGGTAGCGTGTGTCCTGAAACTTGGGCGGGTTCGAGACATCTCTCAAGTGCCAGCCAGCTTGCCCAGTAACCAAGTCCTGCAGATCCAACTGCGTCTGCGTTATTCGATCTCGCCGAAGGTGTTGGGCACCATCATCCGTCACGCCTGCTAACATCTGTGCCGTCTCGTTCTCGTGCCGCATCTTCAACAGTCTCTTTGTGCTGCCATCACCAGCCACGCCGTCGAACGACGGGATCTCCAACTGATTGGTTTCGAAACAAACCCCCACCACACCCGGATAGGTATCGCGGTAGGCCCGCGCACGGTCGCGAGACAAGTACGTCGCGTACCCTCGGACGTTGATGCCAGGGCGCGAGTATATGGCAGCGGGGGCAGCGTTCGCAGGCACCGGCGGCATCGTGGCGAGAAGGGTGTTGAACTCGTCCTGGGTACCCTGGAACATGACGAGCACGCGGCTGAGGACGGGTCCTTGTCTGTTTAGGTTATCCGCGACGCCTTGCATGATGGCATGGTGGCCGGCCGACTTGGGGTGAAAGGCTTTGGCGTAGGACTCGGGGATGCCGATGCTGCCCGAGAAGTCGTCGCCTGTGCCGTTGAGCCAGCTGGCCACCGCCTGGCCCTGCCCGACGCCCTGCTTAACCGCACAGATCAGATACTTGCCCCAGTCATCGCCAAAGGCTATCGGCCCATCCTGGGCGAGGATGGCGTTGCATTCTGACGGCTGCAGATCCACGGGGGATTCCACGTCTGGCTGGTCGCCGAGGCTGCCGTCGGCGTTGGCATCGCCTCCGGTCATGAGGAAGAACCAGCTGTTGGGGTTGTTCTTGTCGGGCTCCTGCACACCCTCCTCGCAGAAGCGATGGCCGGCGAAGAGCGGCGTGGTGTCAAGGAAGCGGACGTCTCCGAACGTGGTGCGGAGGTTGACATTGTTGACAGCCGCCTGGATCTTGGTGTTGAGTTTCCTGACGAGGCCGTTGAGCTCGCCGCGCAACGCTTTTGTCAGGTATGCCGGGGAGTCATCGAGGGGCCAGAAACCAAAGTGGTGCGTGTTGCACCACTCGGTGTCGGTGTTGAAGAACTCGGGGTAGCCTATATTGCAACGAGATTACCGCCAGACTCGTCAGTGCGCCAAGTAACACCTTGCTGCTTTCTCCTGGAAGACAGGACGTACCGACGACAAAAAGCACGAACCGTGACGGCGCGCCCGAGCTTTTCGCAACGGTCAACACGCTTTCGTAAACAGCCTCGAGCCGGGCCTGGATCCCTTCAATAGCGAGGTTAGTAGCCGTCTTTCGGGCCTGGCAGTCGCTCTTCCGAGCATGGAACACGCAGGCGTCCAGCGTGTCCGCGAAGCCGACGTCGTTGCCGCCGATGGAGATGGTAGCAAAGTCGCGGTAGTCGATTGAGCCGTCCCTGAAAACGTCGATCTGGCTGTCCAAGGAAGCCTTGGGGAGGACGTCGGCTATTTTGGCACCAGAACAAGCGACAAAGTCAAAGGCATGGGAAGTCTTGGAGAGCGCCGCAGAGCCGTCCAGTTGGTGGGGAAACGCGCCTGTCCGGCGCTGGCAGCCGCTGCCACTACTGAAGTAGTCGCCTCCGGCGCCGGGCCCGGCCGAGAACGAGTCCCCAAAGGCCGTCCACCCGAGCTGGACAAACTGGCCGTACCCCGGCCCCGCCACGACCAATGCCCAGAGAGACGCCGAAAGACGCATGATGAAGGCCCAGCTTGCAACACTTTTGGTCGGTCCGGCAAAGCTGATCTGGGCTGCCCAACTCTACCTAGCCAAAGACGTGAACATCATAACTTAAATAACTTACACCACCACCCCCCCTTCCCTCCTCTTCCCCCAGCTACTTCACATATTCCCGAGGGGTATAGTCGTTTCCTCGGTCCTCAGCCCTCTGAAGTAAGGGCCTGGCAAGAGCGGTTGCATAAACGACTGCCTACTGGGTAACACCCCGCTTACTCACTCACTTTGAAGCCTGATTCGTTGTCCCAACCACTCGACGCACCACGCCTGCTCGTCTGTAGTTGTCCATTTCACCCAACGCACCTCGCTTACTGATGAACCACGCCCGCATGTCACACTCAGGACATCTGACCAACGCCACCCGACGCATGGGAGACAGGGAGCTAGAATCTAGCTCCCACCCTGCACACCTTGATAAAAGCGGCTGAGACGCTGAGTAACGACACATTGATGAAGCGGTCGAGATGCTGAGTAACGACATTGGCCTCGTGCATTTATAATACTACCCAACCGAATGAACGCCGGTTTTTAGCCAGACGCTTGAACGCCACAGTCTTCTGCGAGTCGGTTTCTGTGCAACTCGGGTTCCTTCTCATGTACGTCCAAGTTTATAATAAGTCTGTTGCATCCCAGCCTTGAGCTAATACAGTTCAGGGCTACGAAGGTCAGCTCAGAGCGGTGGTATTAACAAGCTCATGACCTTCCCGAGTTGACAATTCCCTATTTTATCCTCTACCAGATACGGGTATCGTTGCCCCAGATTGAAGATTTAATATGGCCAAGCTCTCTCTCGTTCTTGCCACGCTTCTCAGTGGCGTGGCCATTGTCTCTGCCCAGTCCATCACCGTCTCAACCTATGCCCCCATTCCAACCATTGCCGTTGGCCCCCCGATTAACAATGCCAGCGGCTGGCGGGTCGAATCCTTTGGCCACGGGGCCTACATGGTGACAGACAATCAGTACAACGGCATTTTCCTCGTCTCGGACAAGGGCGTCATCCTCGTCGACGCTCCACCGACTCTCGGTCATCATCTCCTCCACGCAATCGGCAACACGACAAGCATTCCCATCACCCACCTTGTCTACTCCCACGCTCATGCAGACCACATCGGCGCAGCCTCTCTCATCGGCGCCAGCCCACAACCCAAAGTAACGCGTATTGCGCATAAGCTCACAGCAGAAATCCTTGCCGACGTAAATGACGTGCGCAGACCCCTCCCCGACATCGTCTTCGACGACACCTACACTCTTCGCGTCGGGAACCAAACCCTCCAGCTCTCTTACAAGGGCTTGAACCACCAGCCTGGCAACATCTTCATCTACGCACCGCTGCAGAAAGTCCTCATGGTCGTCGACATCATCTTCCCAGGCTGGGCCCCGTTCGCCTACATCAACCAGGCCGAGTTCGTGCCCGGCGTGCTCGCGGCGCACGACCACATCTTGGCCTTCCCCTTCAAGCACTTTGTGGGCGGCCACCTCACGCGCTCGGGCAGCAGGGCGGACGTTCAGCGCGGCAAGGATTACCTCACGGACCTGAAGAAGAACTGCGAGGACGCGATCGCGCTCAGCACGCAGGCGGGGAATCCCATTTCGGCCGGGCCAATCGTGGGGGCTGTAGATCAGGTTGATCCGGGGAATGCGTGGGCGGCGTTCAAGACTTATTTGGATTTGGTGACGAATTATTGTGCCAATGTCACGACGGACAAGTGGTTGGGAAAACTTGGAGCTGTGGATGTTTGGGCTTTTGAGAATGCGTATGCCATGGTTGAGAGTCTGAGGATTGAGTGGAATGTTTTGGGCCCGTTTGGGGTGCAGCCGGGGGTCTAATTAGAGGTTGGTGTTGGTGGCTCTGGCATTGATGGGATGTTGGATCGAGCAGTCATATGCGGGTGCCTGAACCTCAAAGTCTCTTGTTGCCTTTCCCATCTGACCAAGTTGACGGGAGCCCATTCACCTCTCAAGACGGCAAACAGCATGGGTAAAAGCGGAGGCTGAAGTTGCACCACGTTCTGTCCATCCTCATCGCCAGAGCCGCACTCGGGCCTTAAGCAGCCATGCGTAAATGGCTCGCATTATGGGTATCAGGGAGCCGTGTTACTCATTTTTCTGCTCTAACGTGGGCATCTAACACTAGGGCCACTGCAGAGGAAATGCGTGCGCGAGGAGAGCAGACGAGAGAGTATGTATACGAGGTGGTGGGGTGACAGAGGAGTAAGAGGGCGTATTTGAGAGATGTAGTATGTGTGAGAGATGTATAGTATGGTTGCCTTCAATGACATGGATCGTTGGCTCGGCACGACAGATAACTGGCCCACGCTCTGATGCAAATCATGCCCTCTCTTTGTTGGTGGTGCTCGGAAATGTAGGAACAGAGATAAGGGGGCGCCAGCCCCTCCCGCCCCTAAATGATTTTTTGCCTTCTTGATCTTGACGCCGCCGCCGCCAAGGCCGCCCGACCCGGCACAGATGCGAGAGGCCCCGACGATAACCAGCCAACCGCAGCATCGCACGCACTGCGTCCTGCCCTGCCCGCCGAATCTGTACCCGAACCACCGCCGACCGAATCCACAGAGCAACCGACCCCTGTCCTTTCCGTGTCCGAGAGACTGTGGAACGCCGCGTACGACAGCCTTGAGACGGACAATGCAGAGCTTGTCATATCATACGTACAGCGTGGCTCATACAGGGGCTCCGGATCTGGTCGTATGTGATGCGAAGACCTGGGCAGCAACGTGAATAGGCGCAGATCTACGAAAAGTAATAGAGTTACAAAACCGCCTCCAACAACGCAATACAGACCCTGGCATTTGCCCTCCGCTCCTACCGCACCAACCGGCGGAGCGGATGCGATTCGGCGTTGAAGACAAAATCGTCTAGGCTCGCCAGCGCCGGATCGCCAAAGATGAGATAGAAATACTTTAGCGTCGCGCCCATCCACGATGGGGCGAGCAGGTCCGCTGCCTGCGGTGTGCTCCTTATCGAGTCGTACTCGTGCGAGGTGTCGTTGAGGGCGCCCCACGTGCGGGTAATGGCCGTGAACATGTCCCACGCCGACTCGAGGAGCTCCGGCCGCCCGGTGATGCGGTACAGCACAAAGACGCTCTCGATCGCCCTGGGCCCCAGCGCGTACCGCCCTCTGGTCGGAGGCGTGAATCCCTTGGGCAGTCGTTCCGCGTCGATAATGGCGTCAGGGGGCGCCTCGTGAGAATACTTGAGGCTCAAATAGTCCTCCCTAGCCCCGCGCACGACCGCCTCCTTCCAAGTTTCCTCGCTCCACAGGCAGCCCTCGATCGTCGGACACGCCACCATCGAGGACCTGTAGGGTATAGAGCCGTGTCCCCACGCCTTGCATACCCAGATGCAGCCATCTACGAGCCTCTTCGCAGCATTCTGATCCCGCTCCCGGCCAAACAGCCTCCCGCCCAGTGCTAGCGACCCCCCGAGGGAGCAGGACGGAGCTTCGACGACCGTCTCAGCCGTAAAACGCCGCAAGGCCGCGGCGAACTGTCCCTGCGCTATCAGAATGTCCTCGTTGGTCGGCGTCATCGGGGCGAACAGACTATTCCTCGCCGCCGCGTCCATACCTGTCTCGTACATAGCCCGGTACACCGGCTGCCGGCCGCCCACCAGTGCCACTGTCTTGGCCAGCGCGGCGGCCATGGTGGGCACAGGATAGAAGTTCCCCTCGTTGAAGACCATCTTGTCGAGTCTCCCGTCCGCCGGCCAGAGGCCTGGCACGCGGCCCGAGTCCTGCTGTGCCGCGAGGACGTCCATGACCCGCTGCATCGCGTCGAACCACCTCGCGTCGCCTGTTAGCATAGACAGGCGGGTAAACTCGAGCGTCAGGCTACCGAGGTCCTCGATCTGTTCGCTGATAACCTCGACCTGCCGCTCGCCCCTCGCGGCCGGGTGGGGATACCACCACATAATGGGGAAGCGGCTCGGGGTGTCGAAGGCCTTGTATAGCATCTCGCCCAGCTCGACCGCCTTGCGCAGCAGCCGCGCGTCGCCGCTCAGGTCGTAGGCCGAGAGCAGGCCCCCGAGGTGGCGGTTAGTGGTGTGGCCGATGCTGACCAGGGTCTCGCCGTATTGCTGGGTGAACTCGGCAACGCTATTGATGAAGGTAAAGTCGATGGTCTCTACGGCGGTGACAGCCTCGTCGAACTCGGCCTCCATACCCATCAGCCAGAGCGTGTCGAGCGCAGCGAGCAGCGTCGGCGCCCACCCGTTCCACTCATGGCCGAGCACGCCCGGGCCGAACGCCGGCTCGCCGGTACCCCATGCGCGCTTCCGGTATGCCTGCCAGTGTTTGGCGAAGAGGAGTTTGACGGCCTCCTGGCGCTCCTGGCGGCGGGCACGCGCCTCCGGCTGCTTCTCGACGGGGAACTTGGTCGCCTGCACGCGGGGGAATCGGATGGGCGGGCCTGTGGGCAGCGGGCGGATGGAGGCGGGCGGGTAGTGAACGGGAACGTTTCTCCAGAACGACGCATTCTCGCCGCGGGGGGTCCAGTCTTCTGCCGGCCTCGGGACGTCGAGGTAGCGCCATTGGCTCTCGTGTTGTATATAGGCATATACCAAGAGCAGCAAAATGAACCCCAGAGCCAAAGGCAGTCGGCCCCGTCTTCTGACCCAGGTCGGACGCAAGGAGCCGGTTTGGAGTGTGCCAGGTACCCCGTGGCGGCCTTTCAGGTCTGAAAAGACCCCCATCTCCGTATCGGAAGTTCGGGAGCCACCCGGCGCAACACAAGACGGGCCGTCAATTAAGAAAGAGGTGACAAGGCGTGTCCGTTGTTGCAGGAGGTTTGGCCAAAGCTGGGAAATGTGGCCGTGGCTGTGACTGTAGGTGGTTGTGTACCTAAGAGATGCACAGACCGCCACAACCCCTGAGCGGGGATTTCCACCCACCGACGGGCTAATGGTAATTACACTAACCCTACACAGGGTTAACTAGCAGGGACACAGCGTCTTGTCTTCAACTCAGGGCACTGATGGAGGAGGAAGGACCTAGCCATCACTTTGAGTGGAGAAATGTCTACGCCTGCTTGGCTATCACAACTTCAAATATCTCCCCGGAACCGCCCGCCATGAAACTGATCTGACGTTGAGTGCTGTCTTGGAACCGGAACGCACTATCTCGCTCAGTGACAACCTATGAGTGACGTTGGTTACAAGCAAAACCTCTCGAACTACCTCCAGTAGTACCTTGGTAGGTATGTACCTAGGTATACACGAGAAGCTGAGTTCCTGCTCCGTGTCTGCTCAGATGTCGCCAGAGTCTCCCCAGCTTCCGCAACAAGTGCCGTTATTCTCCCTACGTAATATCTTATCAGGTGGAGGATTGGGTTGCCGAACAGCTTTCGTTGACCACTTCTGCGTCAACGACCACGGCTTTCCACCCGACGACATCCACGTTCTCGGGGTCGCTGTCTTGCAGAACTACGCACTCGCCGCTGACTCGGTACCTCGCCCTTGGGACGCAAAATCCCTGTGAATACCGGATTGCCAGGACCTCGCTTGCGATATATAGATGTCCAGCAATGATTTGATGTAGTCCTCTTGAGACAGCGGTACAGGATCGCCTTCGTTGATCGTATTGAGGAACAAGCCACAGTGAGACGGTGACGATAACGGCTGTTGAGTTGAAACGCTTAGGTTGTAGGACGCCGGCTTCATTCTGCGTAATGTTCAATGCAGTCGACATGGAGACACGGCGGCAGTGTTTTTGGGTGTTTGTTGCCCAGCCACCAGCTAGACCAGAGAACATTGTCAGGATGGTTCGTTAATTAATGATAGATGTTTTTCAAAATCCGGACGCGCGATCACTCACCATCATACTGTGTACCCGAGGCCATGATCATCTTTCGCAACCCTCATGTTGCTGTATTGTCAAGCCAGAGGCGACGCTGCATGTAAGTGTTTATGTCTGTATCCTGGACCTGTAACCCAGAGGCTCAAAGTCATAGACAGGAGAGGATGCCTGTCGACGAAGGATGAATACTTCATGACAATGATCGCTGAGGCGGAACCTATTCTCGCTCCGAGGAGTAGGTGCGATGTTAGTATAGGTAAGGTACCGGGTATTTATCCGAACAAATGACTGCCTCGTGGGCCAAGGTCCTGTCCAGGAATCCGCCTTTAAGCGGAGCTCGCGAGTTTATCCCCCAGCCTGAGCGCCGTAGATGAAGCAACCGGAGTACGGAAACCAGGGGCAGCAATATGTGCGACCCCTATTTTGGTCGTGAATATGATCTGCCGATCTCCGAACGAACGGATCTTGGCTACTCATCAATGCAGAGGGTGGGATTAGAACAACCGCCCCCTTTGGTCCATATAGCTTCAAAGTTTCTAGACGATCCCTGGAACGTCCCCAGTAATTAAGCACTTAGAAGGACGTAAATGAAGCGGGGAACAGGCCTTCCAGATCTCTGGCTACATAAGATATGTACCTGCCCTTCAGCGTTCATTCACGCTGGTTCTGGAATCAGTGAAGACTAACCGCCAGACCTCATCTCTAATATACTTAAAAAATGCTTGGCACATCTGTTCTCCTTCTCACCCTCGCGGTGACTGGCCTCGCCCAGGCCCCAGAGGGCTACCGCAAGGTCATCATCACCTCGAATGTGAACACCAAGTTTGTCATCGTGCCCAAGGCCCGCACAAACGGCAGCACGACAGTCGTGTAGGCATCATCACCTTTTTCGAACAGTATAGCCCCAACCCTGACCTAATATGCGCCACGAATACACAGCAAGACCCGCAATGATAAGCCAGAGCAAACCTGGTACCTGAAGAACGGCGCGACCAAGATCCTGCTGGCCGACAGCACGCTCTGCCTGGACGGAGGCCCTAAGGGTGAGTGGGCAATCCAAAATTACCACCTGGCCTGGGAGAAGTTGGGGAGAAAACAAGAAGGTTGTCTGACATTGTGGGGAAACAAAAACGAATAGCCAACTGGAAGGACATGGGCAACATCTACGTCAACGAGTGCGCCAACAACACCGAGTCCCAGAACTGGACTGTGATGGCCGACGGCCGGATTGCGCTGGACCCTTCGGGACAGAGTAAGTGACTCGATGGGTTTGCCCCTGGGCCCCTGAACCCCTGAACCCCTGTGCCGGCGCCCCTGGGCTCTGGATGCTTGGATATCTTGGCACTAACGACTCAAACAGAGGAATGCATCGACCTCCAGTACATGAAGGCGACCGAGAACAACCCCGTGGGTCTGTACAGCTGCGCTGGGTTGGGGAACACTGGGGCGGGGGACAAGGGCATCAACTGGCCGTTGGTCAATGTCACGGCTTAAGCAGTGGAGGACGTCGAACTTGATAGGGGATGGGTGGGCTCGGTTTTCGTATAGGTGACCTCTGAGTATCTTGCCTGAGGTGGCTCTGAAAGCTGGGTTTCGGGTCCGGCTGGTACCGTAGCAATGAAATGGCTGGGGTGCCACTCGACTTCGTGGTCGGGATACATGTACATACATACATTCCAGGCCCGAGACACGTTAGCTGGCAATTATCCACCTGCCTACCCATTCTTTCGGTCTACTTCATGTGATTGTTGCGTGTGTTTTATTGCTGGGTGCATGATCAAGGTACATACATCCCGAATGACCGTTGAGAAAAACGTGAGAAAGTTTTCATTGTAATGATTGATGGTCGGCGTGCTACCTTGCTCTACTTGACCTTGAGCAAAGAACTCGGGATGTATCTTGTGGCTATGAAGTTTTCGGGGAACTGGTGAGTCGAAATGCCCGAGGGCTTTTGTCTTGGTCATGACTGGTGACTCAAGTAACACATAGATTCATTGGACGCCGGTAAGTTTCCAGTTGCCAACAGATGAACACGCCTCCTCGCCGACCACGTGTAGTATCGATGCTTCTGCGCTTTCTTTGGATAAGCCAGGTGACGAAATTGCAACTTGTCTCGGATGGCAACATAGAACTTTATGTGCAAAGAGGTAATGTTGGTCGAGGCAATCCCCAACATATATATGCCCCAACATATATCTGGCCCGACTGGGTCTGGCTTCATTCAGCCTTCTCACTCTGGAAGACAGCAGGCAGACATCACTGGCTCAACCCGTCCAACGGCACTTGGCAACTACATCTCCAAATCACTGAACGAGACAGACAGATCATCAGAACCAAGGCACATACGCAGCAATGGAAGGCAGGTAATCACGCTGTCAATAATTACCAACACTGAAACGACGGAGGCATCTGTTCGCTAACACCTTTGCTAAGGGTCTACGATTCGATTCGGGCAGACTGGCACGGAGCCCCCGCAGATGGCTGCTGGCGAGCCCATCAAAAACGTCTGGAACTTTGCCGACAGAGAGGCGCCGAAGATGGTGGCCGGTGAGCCTAAGAAGAACGTGATCGACGCGGGCACAAAGGAACCGCCGAAGCCGCCGGTCGTGAAGAGATAGGTACATCAAGAGGTACCTAGGGTATGGAACACAAATGGGAAGGGGTTCTAAGCCAAAAAGGGGGAAGGGCGGGCTGAGAGGAGACACTGGAGGAGAACCGGATTTAGACTGAACGATGCTCCGTGTTTCGGCCATATTTATCCCTATTTATATGCTATGCCCGTTTCCGTTGCTATCCAGCAAGATATCACTTTCCTTCTCTCCCCCAGAGGGTGCCTGGCATACACTATTCGCAGCGCCATCTCCTTGGATTTCAGCCAGAATGTGCCGGGCAGCAATGACCCTCCCGCCGCCAGACCTCCTGCAAAGCTCCGACAACTCTTTAGCCTTCTGCGCATACGCCGGCGCCCGCTCCCCGGCCACCACATCCACCAGTGCCGCCCCAAGCTCGCCGCTCGCACAAAGCTTTCCCGCAAGCCGATTCCCCCATCGCCCAATACCCAGGATCTCGGCCCGGCGTGCAAAGTCGAACGTGTCCATCCACACGGGCAGAACCACCTGCGGGACGCCTGCCCTATATTTGTCGTACTGTGTCAGTGATTTTGTCCATATCTTATAGTCAGGGCCACCCGTTTAAGAAACAAAACTTACCAAACACTCTCCAAAAACGAATTCGCCCCCCCATGATGCACCGCACACACCACGCTCCCCGCGGCCAACACAGCCACCGGTTCGGCCCGCACCCATTCCACCACGCGGACCACCCCGCTCCTCACCTCCTCCCCAAGCACCCTCTCCACCACCTCGCGAACCGAGCTCACGCCCTCAACACCACCACTTCCCTCCAACCCAGGAATCTTCCACAACACCCTCACCTCCCTCTTCTCCCCCCCTCGAGCATGAACATAATCCAACAAAACCCTCACCGCCCCCGCCATCTCCGCCACAGCCTCCTCATCAAAAACAACATGCGTCCCCAAGTTGATATACACCACCCCCATCCCAGCTCCTCTCCCTCCCCTTCCACTTCCACTTCCACCTCCACTTCCACTTTCAATTTCTCCAGACGAACGGGGAACAAGCCACCCCGCCAAATTGGGATCAACCTCCCCCACGGCGCGCGCAGGCCGCAGCATCGGCCCGCAGGGGATGATGTGCTCTGGAAGGAGCACGCGCAGGGGGAATTCGAGGGCGGGGAGGTTGGCGACGAGGAATTTGGTGGAGAGGGAGGTGGGGCGGAGGGAGAGGGATGCTAGGGTGAGGAGGGGGATTGCTTCTTTTTTGGGCGCTCGTTTCTGTGTGTTTGGGTTTGGGTTGTGTTGGGGGGTTGTGTTGTGTGGTGCTTGCTCCGGAGGGTCGGGGTGGGGGCGGTAGTGCTCGTTGAGGTAGGTCGTGAGGGCGCGGCGGGTGGGGTCCAGCCAGGATATGAGGAGGGAGAGGAGGATGAGGAGGATGTTGTGTGGTGTGTGGCGGAGGGGGAGCGGGAAGGAGTAAGATGTTCCGAGGCTGTTGGTGAGGCGGGGGTGTTAGTTTGGATGGGTGCACATATGTAGATATCTTTTGCCTTAAGTGCAGGACAAGAGGCGCATACCATGGATACTTCCACAGCGCCTCGCCGTTGGGCTGCAGCGGCATAGCAAAGTCTTTGATGGTGTTGGGGGAGAGCACGATGAACTTGGCCTTGATGTGGCTAACCACAGTCAGGGCCGGTGAAAAGGCCGGGTCGACGGCGATCACGTCCGGCCGCACGCCGTGAATGATTTCGGTGACGGAGTACATGATCTGGACAAACTCCGGGCCCGTCCAAGGGAGGGTGACCTTGAGGAGAACCAGTGTCCGGCGAATGACCTCGACCAGCGGGATGACGCTGGGGTTAAAGAGAGCCATCTGGTCCGCCACGATCTCGGGGCGCGTCCATGCCGAGACCATGTCGACGCCGTCGATGGTGTGGAACACGATGGGCCGCGCACCAGGTTTGTCTTGTCTTGCCTGGTCTGAGGTTTCCAACACATGGGACCGCACTGGGGTGAATGAGGCAAAATGGACCTCGACATCCTCGTCTTCGAGTGTAAGGAGGGCGTAGCTCGTGGCGAGGAAGACGTTGGCCTGGCCGTGCTCTGAGTTGGTGAGCAGTAAGACCCGTTTTGGTGAGCTTGTTGAGCCCATTGTTGCGACTGGGCGTATCTGATGCTGTCCTGACAAAGTAAAGGCGGGAGAGGTAGGAGAGACCGTGAAGCGGCGGCACTTGGTTAGAAGGCTAGTACTAGCACGATTTGACTATTACAGGTTCAAATAATAAAGTGTGCGAGACCTCAGCGCCGATGTGAGGGACCCTGCTGCTCATAAGTTTCCCCGGGATGACTCTTCTTGGTCCGCGGGGATCTGAGAACCCTGGCTAGCCGCCCGCGGGATGACGAAGACGGAATGGGCGCGGTAGAAGAAGTGGCATATTGCCAGCCCTTTCCTGGTCAAGGGTAACGAAATGGCGACACCCACGAAGAACATCCATTGCGACCCGGTAAGCGAGATGGATCATGATCAGGGGGCAAGCGGGGTTATGAACCGACAGTGTCTACGGAGGGACTTGCAGTCTCTGGCCAGGTATTCTCGACGATGATCCCGTCTAGTCTTGGAGTGAGCAGCACTTCAAATAGAGTGGGTGAACCGAGAGTTGGATCATTCAATATTCATTGGCCGTGTGTAATACAACAACATCCCAGGACTCCTACCAAGCATCGAGACGCCAAGGACAACGAGGCACCACCACCACCGGGAAACCCGACGTTCGAAATACGGGTGACCAATGCAGCCGAGATCTGCCAAGGCAGCCGCATGTCTGGGCTTGCATCGACGCATCCGGACTCCGGAATAGCCATGTGATTAAGCACGCAGGCAACCCGTCTGTTCGTGGGGGCCTGTTGCTGGTCAGATCCAGGGTTGAAAGGCGAGATATATATCTCGGGGTGTCTCATTGGACACCAGTATCAGTGTCCCAATATGTCTAGATGAAAACACATAAGTGCTTCAGTCTGGTGTGCTTGCGTCATGGCATCCGAATTCTGGCTAAATCTGTCTCCTTCTGGAACAAGGCGAAGGAGAGGCGGATATTCTCACGGAGAGGACCCGAGAGACTTTACCTGTAACCACCATACATTAGGAGGAGCAAAATGGGTTCCCACCAGTGTGGTTGTAATATTGCTTGCTTTTTGAGAGGAGACGTCAGCTGAGTTCTAGACCACGGCGGAGTTTGAACCGCCTGGAAGGGGGGAGGGTGGTTGGTCAGGACCGTACGAGCTCTCAAGGGGCACTATGCATCTTTTCAACCTTAAATCTCAAGATGCCATTGATGATTGCTTCCATAGGTTATGCGTGTATGTTGAAACTCGGCCTTCGAGGTGACGCAACAACTGAAGCCAACCTGAACCACTGACCGGGCGGGCTCCTGGCGACAAAGAATATGTATGTAGATGTACCAGACACTCAGACCCCCCACATCACGATCGCTTGGTTGCGCATGAACCAACGACGACGGAAGCCCGGGACGAATGGAGATCCAATGATTAACAGGATCTGCACTGACGCAAGCTCGTCTCTCAGAAGGACGGCATGGTTGGTTCCGTGCCGATCTACCAGGGTAGCTTTGAGAGCTTCGAATTGTCAAAACGGATGCTCAGACAGCAATGATCAGATTTGTGGCTTGAAGATCCATCTATTAATATTTGTGGAATCGCTAGGCGATGTCTCAAGTCGTCCTTTTATATACAACTTTACGGACGTGACTTCAACATCACTTGGCAACCGCGTAACACCTCAGTGCATTACCCATTTCCGACATGAATCCCCCCTGAATTTCACCCCCATTCATTTTACCACCCCAACACATCAGCAATGGCCTTGGTGAGCACCTCGGCCTCGGCAGCATTCGTGGCCGCGTTCGGGTGATAATCGCAGCCCACATCCGACCCCTGGCTCGGCCAGCTGACATAGTGCGCCTTGTCCCCGAGCTTAGCGACAGCCGCCTGGATGGCCTTGGTCTGCGTGGTCTTTTGCGCGTCGGCGGCGGTCGGCCACGAGTCGTTGAGCATGGGCGAGTCGAGCAGGAAGAAGTGGGCGTCCGGGTAGTGCTTCTGGATGGCGTGGACGAACGCGACCATGCCGTCGGCGTAGGCGCCGGCGTCGATGGGGTCGCGGCCGTTGTAGGCGTTGCCCGAGGCGTCGTAGGCCAGGTAGCTGAAGTCGTTGGTGCCGAGGTTGATGACGACGGCGGATGGGGACCATGAGGCCGGGAAGGGGTAGCTGTCGTCGGCGTCGTTGGCGCCGTAGCGGTTGTACAGCTGCGGCACGAGCGGGCTGTCGTCGGGGGAGCCCGTGGCGATGTTGCGGATCAGGCCCTTACCGCTCCACGCGATGACGCTGTAGTCGGCGTTGAGAGCGTTGGCGGCTAGCACGGCGTACGTCTTGGGGTTGTCCTCGAGCGCGGCCGTGTTGACGCAGGGCAGGACGCCGTCGAGGCCGTAGCCGACCGTGATGGAGTCGCCGATGATGTCGATCTGCCGCTTGGGGGCCGGCGCCTGGGCAATGAGACGGCCGTCGGTGGTGATGTTGCCGATGAACATGGAGCCATAGGCCGGCTCGGAGCGTCGGCGGACGACAACAGTGTGGTCGCCGTGGGCCAGGCCGGCCGGGGTAGAGATGCCATTGTCAAACTCGGAGATGAGGATGGGCTCGCCGCCGTCGATGATCAGATCCACACTGTTAGTGCCGTATGAGGAGGCAACACCAATGGTGGCCGACGTGCCCGTAAAGGCAAACGACACGCCGGTGCCGGGCCAGCTGAGCTCCTTGGTCGCCGGGTTCACTCGGCCGAGGTAGCGCACACTGCCAGTGGGGCCGCACGAAGGACGCGCAGCCACAAGACCCGTGAGGGCGAGGGTAGCCAAGAAGAGACGCATGGTGGCGTCTATACCGTGCTACGGTGTGGGTGTGGGTGTGCTGATCAAACGAGAGGCTGAACGTCGGGGCTACCAAGGACCGTCCGTTCACAGTGCAGTGGGTGGGTCAAGACTCGAGAGCCTCAGGTACGCTACTGCTACTACAACACTAGCGAGGTAGCTTTGAGAAGACTGCCAGTAAGCTGGCATTTGGATATTTAAGTACTCCTTCTCTGTCCCCCCATGACGATGCCTTGTGCAACAAAGGAGATTAGGACTGGGTTCTCACAGGGGCACCGGTGGTTCCGGGCGAGCGGCTAGGCAGCGGGGGGACTTGAATACTACTTAAGGGAGCCAACATCAAGAGAAACGGGGCGGCCCAGATGGAGTGTTCTCCAACATAATCCGTCGACAGTCCGGGTATCGGCCCGATGGGGGAATTCCACAGCGGGCAACCGACAGCCGTTCCGCGAGAAATAACACCAGCGCAGTAAAGCGTGCTTACAAAAACCTGGGGAAATGGGAGGAAGCGTTGCAAAGAGTTGCAAAGAATGGGCCTTGCTGGCGGCAGAATTGCCTTTCCTGGACCAAGTCGTGCTGGACCTCGGAGCGAGCACTTCCGGCGCGCAAAATTAGGGAGGGGGGTGGGAAGGTGTCTGGATCTGCGCACGAGTTCGAACTGTGAGACTGTTGTGTTTGCGTGCGGACAGTCATCATTCTCAATGGGCAGAGTGTTCTGTAGTACTCCGTACAGAAGTCCAAACACATTACGGAGTAGTTATGTCTGTCTCTTCCTGCGCTTGTGTTGCTGGCGTCTAATGCTTCAGGGGCAAAGCCAGATATCTGAGCGCTGCCAAGGTGTTAGTCGCACAGAATAGAAATACCAAATCCGGCAAGGCAATAAGAGAGCTAATTGCAATCCTCCAGATTACCGATGACTTCTAGAAGTGCACTACTTTGCGCAGTACCGTGGATCGAGACGCGCGAATTGCGCCTCGTTCGCAAGAACCCGGTAGCTAGCTGTCTGTGCTCAGAACCAAGATCCATCCTCCTCCCGCGCAACAATTCATGGTGTGCGGGAAGGATTGCCTCGGCGACCCCGCCAGAGTGTCCGCCTCCCCTTTTCGGATCGAGGTCAAGGCGGGGCCCGGGGGATCATTTCTTGGCCCAGTTCCCAATCCAGTGTTTCAGTGTTGCTGATGTTGACCAAAATGGACAGGAATACGACGTTACAACCAAGAAACAACCAATAAGAAAGACAGAAGTGCTTGCTCTTGCACAGACTACATACCGACTTGAGCACCCAGGTATGTACCCATCTATGTCAAACACAAACACCATAAGTGTACTTGGGAAGTCAAAATTGTGTCAAAGTGGCAGTGAAGCCCCTGGAGGTGCAGCAAAAAAAAAGGGGGAAAGGGGGATGCTCGGGGTTAGGGTTTAGTAGTGCTTTGGGCCACAGCACCTGACACCTGGGATGCCGGAGCATTCCATTCGGATCACGGCTCAGCGGTGTTGGCAGAGGAAAAGCAAAGAATTCTGGTATGAGACTGAAAGAATACACTGGCAAAGCATCATCCTTCGAAAACATGAGGATCCATCCAAAGTGGAAAATGACAGCGCTACATTAATACTATGGTGGAAAAATAACAAAAGAAAAGGATCTACGTACGGTCTTTGTTAGCGAACATGCTCCGTATTTGTGTCAAAGGCAATCTGGGGTCTGAGGGCGGTGATAGACTGGGAAACTTCTTACCATAATCCGGCTATCTCTCGACTCGACGGCCAGGGCTGCCACAGCTCCGGGCGACTATGATGCCTAATACTCGCGGTTCTGCCGGCTCACTGATGGTTCCAGCTCGGACAGCCTCGAGGCGTTCTTGACGAGACCGTCGTCGGAATACCGCTTCGACTCCGTGACCGAAGGCAGCGAGCGGCCCGAGCTGGGCTCGGGGATGTGCGAGAACTGGACGAACTGGGCGGACCGCCCCGACTTCTGGGTGACCTCCTGTCGGATGAAGGCACGCAGGATCGGGATCGAGGCGGCGATGACGGACATGGCGGGCTCGGCGGTGCCAAAGATTTTCAGGGGGACCGTAGTGGCTTTTGGGATTATAACTGTTAGCCTCTAGGCAATGGAAGCAGAGTGGTGGGCTTGGAAGAAGGTGGCAGTTGACTTACAGGCTTCATCCGATATGTTGCTGAGAGACATGATCTTGAGGAATGCAATGATGCCAGCGCTGGAGGGCGAGCGTTAGTCTCGACGAAGGCATATCGCTCAATAAGGCTGAGAGAGCTGGTATCAAGCTTACAAGACACCCATGCTCATGGCGATCAGTGCACCAAACTTCTCCCTCTTGTTGATGGCGACATTCCACACGATCTTCCACGGGATGATGGCGAGTACGATATCCATAATGCCGGAATAGACTGGCAGGCCGTATGTTAGCCGAGTTTTGTCTCGAAGCATGTAGGAGAAGTGCCACCTACCACTGGTGAATGTCTGGTAATGCTCCATGGTGATGGTCGTAGAGCAGGTGCCCTCAACCTCGGAATACCACAGCTTCTTGACGGGCCAGCACCGAGTCCACATGATGGTCGCCGAGACACCGAGGAAGACGTTGACCGAGATGATGATGTACCAGATGACCCACTTCAGCCATTTGCTCGAGTTCGAGATGCGCAGCAGGGTGATTCCAAACGACGTCTTGCTCCATGCCGCGGCGAGGATGGTGGCGAAGCCGGCCGAGTACGAGATCATGGTGCCAATGGGCATCTTGGCGGGGTCCATGTCTTCGTAGTGCAGGCCGATGCCAAACTTGGTGCCCTCGGTGAGCATGGCGGTCGAGACCAGGATGGAGATCTGTAACGTAAATAATCAGCAACAGGCCAGAAAATGGTGGAGTAATTCGGGAGGGCGTGAATGTCGAACTGCAACATACCCAGGAGAGGATCAAGAAGTGGTCGTCCCACCAGACGGAGTGATGCCTCGTGATTTTGCAGTAGATGCGCAGGCCGAGGAAGATTCCCGAGACGACGGTCAAGACCCAGATGGACCACTTGAGCATGCCGGCGTAGCTGACTACTTCGTGGGGCGGCACGCTGGCGGCGGCGTCATCACGAAGGACAAGACTCCGGAGAGCCATCTCGTGCAGGAAGTGTTGGATCCGCATGAGGAGCTGCAAGCGAAGTGCAAGCGAACTGCAGGCGAGGAATAAGAAAAGGCGAGCGGGTTAAGCGAACGGCACACGGGAAGGCTAAGGTAGGGTAGTTATTAACGAACGTGATGGACCTGGCCGACTGTCTTGTTGCTTGTTGCTCCTCGAGTCTCGGGCCGAGTCTTCTTGACACCAGAAGGATTCGCTCCCCTGAACATGAGGGGGGCCATGGTGTGGTATTTCAACGTCTTCAATGTGACCTTGCTCCATCTTCCCTGGTCCTCTTCCCAAGGTGCTGGATCTGGGGATGGTGGGGATCGCTGGAGCGAGAATCGTTTCCAGGATCAGGTTCCAGGGGCCAGGGTGACAGTGGCTGCCCCGCCAATGCTGCACTGCCGTCTGGGCGATCGAAAAATACCACCTCAGCACACCAACCACACTGGACCTACCACACCAGCCGACACCACCAGCGACACCACCAGCCTGAGGAAGGAGGTCTGAGCGCAGCCATGGACGGGGTTCCCAGTGCAACTGCACGAAGTAGTGCAGTTTGCATCTGCCCACGATTTCCTCTTCGAGGGCAGGCTTGCGAATTTGGCCCAGGCTTTGCCCTGCCACTAGCGCAGCTCACTACCAGGCGCCGGTGCCTTGACTGGCGAAAAGTTCCCGTGTGTTCCTGACTTTCGCTCCCACGAAGCCACGGCAATCCCTCAACGGCGCGACTCCCATCTCCACCCCGAACAGCGTGGAGGAAAGCCCAGAACCACAGCCCCTGTGGCCCGTTGAAAACCTGTCCGCACTTGTTTAGGAACGGCCAGCATCCAGCCCGAGGTTGACTCCGCAATGCAATTTACTACTGTACCTAAATGTCAAAAACTCTGGTGCTAAGGTATTTTGTAAAAGAGAGCTAAGAAGATCCTCCATGGTTGGAATACATACACAGTACCAAGAGCGCAGGGGTGCCAGGTAATCTATGTATGATGAGACGAACAGAGTTCACGTTCAAACATCAAGATGTGACCAAGCAAAACGCCACAACTCGGCAGGATTTTCATATCTATATCTGGTTGAAACAGCGCCATATGCTCATCACTGGCAGCCCAGTTTTACAATGGACGGAATGCTCTGTCTCCCTACATAGTAATCTGTCCATTCTTCTGTACCCAGGCGAGCCAGTACATTTCAGTCGACGGGACGTCAACGTTTCTGAGTGGTGGAGATTGAAACATACAGTTAGCACCACAGACATCTGTACTGTGTAGTAGCCCACAGCGACGTCCGAGCACCGACACCCACAGTTGATTGGCCCTCAGACCGCGCCCGTCCCTGTCTGCTTTTCTGCGCGGCCCGACAGACCTGCAACCACTTTCACCTTGCCCTCACCTGGCAATTCATCACCGAAAGCTAACATGGCTTGCTCGCGCCAGTTCGCGGCCGGTGCACGGCGTGGCGAATTCGAAAAAGCTTTGGCCCGGGGCCTAACTTTGTACAAGCAAGTGGCCTGTGTGCCAACTAATGCGCACCACACGAGTCCCAGGTGACCAACAGCCCTCACCACCTCAGCCTCGCTGCCTCACCAATCCTGCACGAGCCTGTTCCTTCACGTTGATCAGCACGCTATTTCCCTTCTGTGCTGCATGGCATTCGGCACTCGAATCAAAACCCAAACCTTCGCTGCGCTCAGACTGCGGCTGCGGCTCCCTGACAAGGAACAGGATCCACCAGAATCCCATCGCCCTTTCAAACCGCCAAACGGTTCGCCCATCCAAGCCTTTTAGCTAAGGTACTGTAGCTAGCGCAAACCATTAGCGGGCCTTTGCGCCGCGACCAGTCGACCACCCCAAAACCCAAACCGTCCACATCACCGGGCCCGAGCGACTGCCGAAACCTGCAGCAGCCACCAGCACATCTCGGGTCCACTTGGGACTCGAGACTTCACCACATCAAGCAGAGCACATCCCACTAGATCATCACAGATGGCATGATGATACACCAAGGTTAACCTCCAAACGCCATCATCAATCAGAATCAGAACCAGACCCCCCCAACGCCAACGCCTCGTCATACACGGCGTGCAGCACCTCCAACCAATGCTCCAGAATCGGCACGAGCGCAGCAACAGCAGCAGCAGCAGTCCGGTCCCCCCCAACAACACCCTCCCCTGAACCCAAACCCAAAACCAAACCTGAACCCGAACCCGAACCCGAACAGCCCCAACTCTCCTCCTGAGACTCGCACCGACGCCGACAATCCTCCAACACCCCCTCGTACGCCTCAATCATCAGCAGCACCTGCAGCTTCTTGTTGGTATCCTTACCATTCTCACCAGTAGCCGGCCCCGCTGTCGCTGTTGCTGTCGCCGCCACCCCCGCCACTGATTCGTTGTTTATCTGCGGTTGTGCCTCTGTCTGTGTCTGCGTCTCTGCTTCTGTCTGACCGCCGTTACCGTTACCGTTTGAGCAGGAAGGATGTGGATGTGGGGGTGGCGGCGGCTGGGGTTGTTGTTGTTGTTGTTGTTGCCGCACGCCAAGCGCCTTAGTGAGCTGATCTGTGAGCAGGTCGGTGCAGATCTGCAGGCTGAGGGAGGGGATGCTGCTGCTGGCGCTGGCGCTGCTGCTGCTGGATGCGGTGGTGGTGGGTGCGGTGGTGGTGGTCGTGATGGTCACGGTGGCTTGCTCGGTCGTGCCGATGCAGGCTGCGCCGTTGGTGTTGTTGGTTGCATTGGCGGTGCTAACGCGATTGGTGGGGAATTGTTTTCCGTTCTGCTGGGAGGCGTGTTGTCTTCGTTGTTGTTGGTGTCCGTGTTGTTGTTTCTGTCCTGCCTGTTGTTGATTGGCACTTTTCTCTGTCCCTCCTCCTCCTCCTCCTCGCCGAACCAACGTCGCGGTGCTGCTCGTCCCGGTTGTGCTTTGCCGGTGTGTGGGGACTCCCGCTTCTGTGCCGGGTACAGTCTCCAGGGTATCGACCGGCGTCGGCGCCGGCGCGCGTTGGCGTCCCGAGGCGGCCCCCATGGTGGGGCTTGGCGTGCATGCCGCGGCGCGTTCCTGCTCAACTGCCCGGTGCACGGGCGCCGCCGGCGGTTGTTGGCTCACTTGGCAGGCCGAGGGGGGGTTGGAAGTCAGGGGCCAGGCATTCTCGTCGCCGAGATTATCGCTTTCTGGAAGGGCGCCGGCCCTCAGCTGGCTCCATGCCCCCCTTTCTCTTGCCGGGGTTGGCTCATCATCCTCAGGGGAAAGTCCGCCACAGTGTCTTGGTGACCCATCGTTACCCGAGGTGGCCGCTCTGAAAGATGCCAACGATGTTGGCTTGCAATAGTCACGTCTTGGACCTGACGCCAGCACGACGGGGGCGCTGTCGGGAGAAGTTTCTCGGCTTCGTTGCGCCTCGCTGATCATCAGGGGAAGCGGACCAAGGACCTGTCGGTGTTGCTTGCTTTGGTGTTGTGAGCTTTCGGGAGTTCTCCTACCGTCGTCGTCTTCGTCTCGCATCGACTCGATGCTCGGCAGGATTGACCGGTAATATTTGGCCAGCTTGACAGCCCTGTCGTAGACCGGTGGATTGCCACTACTTCGTGCCACAACATCCTGACTGAAAGTGTCTCCTTCACTACTTCTCAGGTTGTGGAAATCGGAAATCGTGGCAACACGCGGCAGCCGTGGCCTGCCTTGTTCGCCATCCCTCGGCCTCTCGTCAGGCAATAAACTGAGGTGTCTTTGTGCAGTGAAAGCCTGGTATATGGGCAAGTGCGCCTCCCCTCGCTCCGTCGTTCCCTGAGCCTGCTGTTCTGGTGTGCTATCAACTCGAATCGGGCCGATGTTGACCGCATCTGGGCCTTGCTCGCCATCATCGGCAGAGAAAAGAATCGACTTTCGCAATTTCCTTCTGTGCGTGCTGTCAGTAATAGGGTCGACTAATTTGGTTCGAAGGTTTCGAAAGATGGAAGCTAGAGATGGCATCTTGCTAGTCAGGTCAGGGGTCACCCCCGGTTCGAATCCTTGGAAATCAAAATGGATTCAACCTAACTAGTGGAGAGCTGTGAACGGACTGGTCTGAAAATCTGCGTTTAATAGTTTAAAGAACTGGCATGTTCAAAAGGGAGAGCCATCGGACTGTTGCTAACTTCCCGACGCTGCTTGCCTCCGTCATCTGCGGATGCAGGCAACTGTTGCATACTGCTGCAAGCACTACATTCTCGCGGAGCTTGGAGCCTCCCAGCCTAAAATTGACAGGCCTCGCATGACTTTATCTACACAGCCAGCCGTCTGATGTGGCTTCAACTTGGATGGCTTGAAGATGGCACGCAGTCGGCCCCTTTTTACCAACTCCCCTTTCATCGCCAGTCACCACGAAGGAACAATGGGATTGGCTCAGTGACTTACCATGAGGATCCTCCATACGAAATTGCTACTGGTCTCAACCCTCAATGAGAAGAACACCGTCTGTCGGTAGGTTGTTGCCGCTGCTGTGCCTAATAGCAGCGCTCCCGAAGGGCCGGAGATGACGTCTCTGGTTTGCCGAGGTGGCGTCTCTGACAGTGACTGGACCCGGCAACAGACAACACTGCCAGCACAAACGATTTATCCTGTAGGTACATACCAACTAACAATCTTGCGTATAGAGAACGAGTAATATGTCCAAGGTGACAAAACCCAGTGGCAATTTTCAGTCTTCTCAAGTGGGCGTCCAAGATCCACGACACTGAGAAGATGAGATAGAGGGATGATGTTCGAGCTACTATTAAAAGAGAAAGATGAAACAAACAACAACCCAGTACCTCTGTCAACATTCTTTCCCCTCCCCTTCGGACTCGATTATGCCCATCACCAGGTACAGGGGGCCTCAATCCACCAATATCGAAAGCAATTGTGGTTAGGGAGACAAAAGTCGGGTTGATCGTAGTGGTCGTTGCGCAGGCAACGCTTGGCCTGGTGGTCAAAGTAGAAATGAGCCCTGGCGTGTGCCCAGTCCAGGCACAGGGTGTTCAGGCCGGGGACATAGGGAGGATCCTGGCAGCCATCGCGGCCATCGACATAGAAGTTACCAAAGGCTGACTCCCAAGTTCCGTCTAGGTAACTGCAACCGTTGATGTCGCAGTCGACATTGACGATCAGTGTGTCGGCTGCGGCGAGGGACGCGAGGGGGGCGAGGATGGCGAGGGCTCTGAGGAACATGGTGAAGCTATAATTATGCATTAGCTCGGACCATTAGAATGGCGATTTGATTTCCATGTCGGCGTCGGTGTTGGGTTGCGTCGTGCGAGCAGGCTGGAACGTACTACGAGGGCGTGGGCCAAGGGCGAACGTTGGCCTTGTCTGGTGTCCAGTGTCTACCACTTGGGTATGAGATGTGGTCCCTGGCGACTTGAGTAATTCACTTGAGTCTGGTGGTGGTTCCCCTAGTGGGACATGCTGGCATTTAATCATGTAATTATGCCCACACTCACCTTCTGGCTCACAGGACCTGCCGAAGGGACCTACCCCATCTCACGTCAGACATCAATATTCTGCATGTCAGAGTCTACTTCACGATCCTTCCCAGAGAACTTAAGGCCCCAATGGCTTACTTGAACCCGACCCTCCCTTGCGCAAAGGCTTGGACAAGCGGGACAACCGGCCTCTCTCGTTTGGTCTCAACGTTGCAACCGTCGCCAATTTCGGCCCCGAACGAACAATGTTGCAACTTTTGATTCCGAGGACAAAACGCTAAACTGAGATCGCGTCAATGCTCCTCAAACAAGGAAGTTCTCTGAACAAAACGCAATACATTGTCATCTGGTTTTATTGTTTAAACCAGCCGCCATTGTGTCCATTGTGTTAGTGTTCAACATGATTCGGAAACTCAATTCACAGCAGTCCATTGTTCTCAACTCGGTACTCGGTGTATAAAGACCCTCTTCTTCCACTGGGGAAATGTCTTGCTCCCATACCAGCAGTCATTACACACCACCAAATCTAACGACAACGACTTGAAATTTTTCAAACCCTTCTTGTCCTGCACTGAACATCGGCAGAACGCATTGCGCTACCTGACTTACACAGAGATTCACAAACAGCACAACACAACAGTTAGAATGTCGTCCCAGGGATCTAACAACTCACAGTCAACCACAGGCTCCCAGATATCCGAGCAGCCATCCGAGCCCTTAGCTTGGCGGGCAAACATCCAGCCCGACTGGCCAGTCCCAGCAATCCAAAACGTCGTGGCAACGGCCAACCTCGAGTGCCGAATCGACCTCAACCTGCTGTCCCAGCACGCCCGCAACGTCGAATACAACCACAAAAAGTTCCACGCCGTCATCATGCGCATCCGGCAGCCGCGCACAACCACGCTCGTCTTCGCAACGGGCCGCATGGTCGTGACGGGCGCCAAGTCGGAGCACCTCGCGCGCCTCGCCGCCCGCCGCCACGCGCGCGCCATCCAGAAGTGCGGCTTCCAGACAAAGTTCCGCGACTTCAAGGTCCAGAACTTTGTCGGCTCCGTGGCCTGCGGCTTCCACATCCGCCTCGAGGGCCTCGCGCGCCGCTGCTGGCAGTCGGCCAAGTACGAGCCCGAGCTCTTCCCCGGTCTGGTGTATACCATGGTCCAACCCCAGTTGAAGCGTCTGGTGTTTAGCACGGGTAAGGTCGTGTTCACGGGCGCCAAGAACGTGGATGAGGTGTATGAGGCCTTTGTGAAGCTCTATCCCATGTTGTTGGACTTCAAGCTCCCCGAGACGAGACCACAGGAGGCTGAGGAGGTTCAGGCGAAGGTCCTGAAGGTGGCTGAGAAAGGTAAGACTCGCAGGTCGACGAGGAAAAGTGCAAGGAGTGAGTAAGTAGGTATTTGAGGATATATTTTTGGGTCTTGGGTGCCGTAAATGCCGGTAAGAGCGTCGAGGATTTCGTCCTTTCGTTTCCGGTAAGGCCAGGTAAGTTTGTTGAGGAATAGGAATAATATGAGAACACAAACCCTAGAATGACGAGGCGAGTACAGTGAGGGAAACTTGGCCAGAGACAAAGCATTGTTTCACCTTCCTCTTTTCCTTGTTGTTCCCCCATTTCTTGGCTGTCCACGCTCTTTGCCCTGCCTGTGTCTTTGTTCACTTGGCCTCACCATGGACAGACACCATGTCGCCAGCTCCAAAATCACCACCTGAAGAGATATACCTGCTCGGTTATGCTGGCTCTCATGATAGCTCTTAATCTGGCTCGTGTCGTAATGGCCGTTGGGAGCGTTGGCCCCGACAATCTCGCAGACCAAACCATACGGTGTGACAGCCTGAGATACCCAATGAACAGAACATATTAAGGGCTGCAACAACGGCTCACCCAAACTCCGTTTATACGTGTTGATGCTTTATGAACCATGCTCCCCGGACGCTAAGCACAGTCTATCGCCAAACCAAAAAGAGGCAAAAGTCAGGCAATCTAAGCGCTGGCCGCCGGCTCGGCAAAGACAAACTCCTCAAGCTCCTTGTACGCCGCCTCCAAGTCCTGCCAACCCCCGAAGTCCGTCAGCAACCCGAACCCCCGAAACTGTAGGAGAGAGAATGCGAGAAAAAGAAAAACTCACATTGTTCACAATAATCCTGTCATGCACACCAGGAACCTTGGCGTAGTCGAGCTCGACTTTGGCGCGCTCCAGGCGCTTCTGGATCGAGTCCTCCTTCTCGGTGCCGCGCCCGCGCAGGCGCCGCTCCAGTTCCTCGTCGGACGGCGGCGCGATGAAGACGTACCGGGCAGGGAACCCGGACGCCTTGATCTGCTTGACGCCCTCCACCTCGATGTCCAGCACGACCAGCTTGCCCTTGGCCGTCTGCTCCTCGATCGTCGCCTTGGACGTGCCGTACAGGTTGTCGCCAAACTGCGCGCTGTTTAGAGGGCGGTTTGGTATTAGCAGGGGCGCGATTTGCGTTTCAGGGGCGGGGGGGAAGGTGTCGAGTCGTGGTGCGGTTCAAGGCGGCGTGGCGCGGCGCGGTGTGGGGCGATGCGTGCGTACCTCTCGACAAAGCCGTCCTTGCTCTTCAGCTCCAGGAAGGCATCCTTCGTCACGAAGTGGTAGTCGACGCCGTGTTGCTCGCCGGGGCGCGGGCCGCGGGTCGTGTGGGAGACCGAGAGCGTGAACGTTTCAGGATGCCTCTGCCGCGCAGGTTGTCAGGGTTACGATTCGCCATTCGGGTACCGGGTGCTACCGGTAGGAGAAGAGGGGAGGCGGACGAGGGCGTACTTGGAACAGCAGTTTGTAGAGGGTGCCCTTGCCGACGCCGGACGGGCCCGAGATAACGACAGGACGGGGGTCGCGAACTGAGAATGGCAGGGGCAAGGTTAGCTTCAGCTTGATGCACGCCCGTTTCCATCGATGTTGTGCTAAAGAACGCGAGGCACTCACTGGGAGCCATTGTGTGGAAACAGCGCGAGCGAAGGACGTTGACAAAAGGAGTGAATGGTCGCCGCATGCCGCTGGTGACGGTTTGGAAAATTGTCGGGGGTTTGCGACATTGATCAGGCACAGGAGGGGTCCAGCGGGTCTGGCGGGGCGTGGGTCGACCCACCTTCCGGAATTAGATCCTTGAAGTGGCCCAGCCTCAGGGTGCGGGGGCGCCAGGGTTAGGGGTCAAACCGCAACCGCCTGAATGTTCATGAACAAAAGCGAGAGATACTGCTGGGCAAGGAGAAAATAGTATACTACGTACTACTGAGGAGAAAACTAAGAGTAAGTTGATCCGGCGGCCGGTTATAGTTTAATCCCCGAGTAGGCTCGACTAACACCATAATCTAATTATCCTGCCTTGATTATCAGCCAACAACGGCTTGCTCCCATCGTTCCCAGATAACTTTGCGTAGAAAGTCCGGTTAGGTAGGGATCCCGTCTCAGTCCTTACGATGTAAAGTTCCCATGTGCTCTTGGGACAAGAAACCAACCCAACTTAGAGTTCCTGAGCTCCCTTGGACGCTCACAACGCCCTCCCAATCATGAACGCCCCGCTCGACCGGTTCCGCTTCCCAACGCCGCCCTTCCTCGCCACGCGCTCCGCATCATCTCGCTGCTGCTTGACAAGATAGTAATCTCCCGCATCTTGTTCACTGACTTCTCCCTCCGTCCGCCGCATCTCAATAATCTCCAACGACGTCTGCTTGATGATGCCCAGAGTCCTTTGTGGAGGCGTCACTGACGGCCCTGCCTCGAGATCGGTCTCATACAAAGTCGTGACTGCATCCTCATGCGGGCAGGCACAGATCTTCTCATCACTGGCGTTGATGGAAAAGTTAGGAATTGGGTTGACGCTTCGCGGTCCCATGCCGCGGCGCGGGTTCTTGTCTTCGACGATGAAGGCTCGCACTTTTCCTTCCTTGCTCGGCGACGACTTTGACACCTTGTTTGCGGACGTGCGAGAACTGCGTAGACTCCCCACTAGCGGACGACAGCAGCGTGCGAGGAGAGGCAAGATCATGGGCAGGTTGGATGTGACAACCGCAACGAAGGTCTCCCGTACTGCCCATGATCCTGCCTTCTGGGCGCCATTGATGGGATCCTGCGAGAAAGAAACAGGGGTTAGAGATGGATGTTTTGGTCTTGGACGACCAGTGGGTCATACTGACGGATATAATGAGGACGCAACGTAAGACGCCTGCGGCTGTTACAAAGATGCCGCCCGAGAACAGCAGAATGAGGGCAGCCTTCTTGAGCGGCCGCAACGAGGACTTCCAGAGCATGGGGATTGGAATGCTCATCAGGTAGATATCCGTCAAGACGTTCAAGACGACCGTGACAAAAATGTCAACCCTGGAAATAGCAGGTTGACAAACGTCTGGACTTCGTCAGCTTCGAACAGAGGGAGAAGAAAGACAGGAAGTGCACTAGACGGCGGCCATGCTTACTGCCAGGATCAGGGTATATCTGCCAGTTCTTTGCGAGGGGACGGCAGCTCAGTAGGATGGAAAACAGGACCGCAATCCAGGTGCTGGCGATGAGACCGAATCCAAAATAGATGCGCTTGTGGTAATCGAGTCCGTCCTGTACAGGGTGTAAGCATAGCCCTAGTAATTATGACAAAGTTGCGGCCTACCGTGAGACGGAGGTAGAATGCGCACATGGCTGCCTTGACAACCCATAATAAAAAGGTGTAAGTGGACCAGCCCGCGACCTGCGTTTTGGAGCCGTTGACGCTGAAACACTGGGTCAGATCAAGATGATTTTGAATCACGGGCGCTGGGTGCTGGCCTTACCGCAAGTGGTACTCCTCACTATTCAGGTCAAGCAGCCGCCGCTGCTCATCTGTCATGGCATTGTTGGCCAGCCCTTTCCAGAATGCCCCAACCGAGTAGGCAAGGTATGTCTCAACGGCGTAGGCCCCCTGAACGGACGACTTGTCAGCAAAAGTGCCCAGCACCGAGGCCATCTCAGAGGTAGGTTACTTGCCGCGGCCACAACCATGAGGTAGTCATCTGCATATAGATTTTTGAATCCCGCCGTAGATATCCTTACATACAGCCGCAGGCCAATCACGAATAGCCCGACTCCAAGCAAAGCAAAAGCCTCGCGGACAAATGCGTCCATTTCGGTCATGTGGACTCGAGGGAGGGCCTCGATTGGGCCTCGACGCCGCGACGCAGTGTGCAGACAGGGCTCTGAACGGGATCAAGGAGCGTATAAGGTAATAATAGAACGCGGAGGACGCAGGGCCGGGGGCGATCAGGTCATCGAGGAGCGCATGTGCTCTCGGACGTGACGACGGACGTGACAACGGGGAAGGGCGCAGCGACCAAGTGTTGCTGGTTCACCTTGGTTGGCAACACGTCATGATCCGCCCTGGGGTCACGCCCGAGGGCTGATGGCGTGAAGTGGTGGTTAATGAAAAGCAAGAGCATGGGTGAGCCAGGCAAGGAGGTGCTTGGACTCCAGCAGTGTACCGTCGCTCAGGATTCTGCATCAAGTCTCTGCTGTGGGAGGAGGGACGGGAATCTCCCGGGTTTGTGTTGGTGTGACAGCGGAAATATATCAGCTCGTCGATCGACAGGTCCCTCGTCAGACAAGCACGGGGCGCAGACCAGTGACTCGGTGCAGCCTGCTGGTGAAGACGGGGAGTTAGTACTGGACCCAGGGGAGACAGCTGGGCCGTCGAGTCCGACTTTCATGCCGCAGGTCGACAAGGGGGGAAGCTTGCCATCCAGAGCGGGCTTCTGCCTCGTGGTCGGCATCTGGTGCCTCGCACGGCAGATTCATTGGCGGGTGCGAGCAGGTTAGCGGATGAAGAAGGGAGGCAGGAGACAATGAGAAGAGCAAACAACAGGGTGATTTCCAGGTAGCCAGGTAATTAACGCTAACAAGCTCGAGACACGAGTCGGGAGCATGCAGTTTGCTTCGCAGCTCGTGAGACTCGGGCTGCACGTGTTGCCTGCCCCATGCAAGACACCGCGGTGTCGGTGAAATGAGCATGGAAATGGGAGGGAGATTTGGACTGTGCAAGCTGCCAAAGCACACACAGAGAAGCTGCGGTCATGGATGTCCCATCGTTCATTTCTGCTGTTGAACAAAGAAGAAGGAGCAACCTGGAACCTCCACCGTTTTCCGATCCTCGTCGGCCAGGCGGAGACTGCCAATCTCGACTGGGCAGGGAGGTTATCACTCGGGCTGATAAGCTCACTCGAGCGAACGACGAATGATGGGACGTGCTGGCCTCCAAATGAAAGTTGCAACCCTCAAAGTTCGGACGAAACTGAACGGCGGCCTGGACTTCTGGAGGTGATTCCTTGATTACAAGGTTCCCGAAAGACACAACCCCGCGGGGGGGGGGGGGGGGGGGGGGGGGGGGGGGGGGGGGGGGGGGGGGGGCGGGGGGGGGGGGGGGG
>JAMAKR010000024.1:724947-767453 GCA_023628425.1 Chaetomiaceae sp. PYS4301M
AACCCAAAAAAAAAAAAAAAAAAAGAAAAAAAAAAAAAATACTGCCGGTGCTGCAACACTCCCCATCGGCTTTGCAATAATTATCTTGATCGACGTGTCTCTCGGGGCCGATGCCATCTCATACTAGCGTAATCGTCCTGAACTCCAGACACCGTGCTCAAAGCAGACGACCAGTCCTCGAATTTTTGCAATTTAAATTTAGGTAACGTTAGGGGAAAAGTTTGCTTTTCACCCAAGGCAAGCCTCGCTCAGCCACTGACAACACTTTCGGCTCAGGCTTGGAGCCGGAGCCGGAGCCGGAGCGTTGAGACACTAAGGTCGGGAATTCCCACAACCGCAATACCACCAGGATGAAGCGGGTTGGCCATACGTCATCCGTCAATCAACAAGGCGTCAAGACAAATTCCGTGCGATGAGACGTCGCCGACTCGAGCAAGTGTCTAGATGGGCTCCGACTTGGAAGTCTCGCCATTCGATGCCATTCGATTGCTTCCAGCCTCCAGGTATGTCATCAGGCAGATATTAAGACTTGAGATCAGCGGTGCCATTGGGGACGTGGTGCGGCCATCCCGATTCCCGAAGATCGAGACGACGCCCCCCATCCAGACCACCAGCGGCGGCCTTCTCGAAATCCCATTCGCCATCCCGGGTCTGGTCAACGCATCCGTTTCAGCTACGCTGCTCAATGTCGAGCGAGACAGAAAATGGCTGCAGTTCTTTTATTCGGGACGCAGAAAGGGCGATCTGCAATTGCTGAACTTGAATCGCAACTGCTCGTTGATCATCGCCGAACAGGGCCGATCCGGGCTTGGTCGGGGTGGGGTGGCGCCCCGCACCCCAAAGGCATGGGAAAGCATTCGAACTTACGGAACACAGCACCACAACATATTCCAGATCATGCATGCAGGGTACTCTTGTATGTCGGTGTGCACCCCGGATTATTCAAAGTTCTCAGGCTTGTCAGGTCAGCATTTAAGCTTTTAAAGTTGGCATCCCACGTTCCAGGATTCCGGTCAGCGGCAAATCCCGATCAACACGCCGTGGGCTTGCAAACCAAAAAGGCAAACTGCTCCAGCATGTGTCAACCTGGACGAGTCCCAGGCGACACAGGCGAACAGGGGGGCGAAGCAGGCTTTCTCGGTTTGTTTCCGAAAATGGAACTGTCTCCGTCGAACTCGCAATGGAGAATGCTACCGTCCCATGCAACCCTGTGGCGCTGCAGTCTTTAGTGAGATCCTTCAGAACTTCGCTTGCATTTTGGATATTTCTGTGGCGTGCTACGAATCTTGATGGTTCGTTCTCTCATCACCCTCCACCTCACCGCTGTGATATCTCTCGGACCACAGCGCCTGGGGATTGCTCTTGGATCAAAAGCCAACAAAGACACGCAGCACTATTGACTGCTGGGGCCTTTTTAGCCTCCGAGTTTGTGGGTTATTGTTGAAATCTGTTGGATCGATCATCATGGAGACACTAGACCTTGTTGTCATCGGAGCAGGTAAGGGGCTCACCTCCGCGCTCACTCAGTCTCGAGATCCTGAAAATAACCCGGCTTAGGCGTCTTCGGCCTTGCTACCGCAAAGACATTCCACCAGCTTCACCCCAGCAAGAGCCTGGCAATTCTGGAGTCCGGCTCGACCCTTGGGGGTGTCTGGGGCAGGGATCGGTTGTATCCTGGCCTAAAAACCAACAACATGCTGGGAACGTTCGAGTATCCCGACTTTCCCATGAACAGCGAGGCCTTTGGCGTAAAGCCCGGGGACCACATGTCCGGCGAGGTCATGTACACGTACCTCACCAAGTACGCCAAGATGTTCGGCATCCTCGACAAGATCCGCTGCCAGTCACCGGTCCTTACCGCCGAACACCAGGACAGCGCCGAGGGGGGCTGGGTCTTGACGGTTCAGAACGGCGAAAAGCAGTATCAGATCCTCGCGCGCAAACTGGTCATGGCCGCTGGCCTGACGTCGGAACCGTTCTTGCCGCGCATCGAAGGCCAGGAAGAGTTTGGCGTGCCCATCTTCCACAGCAAGGACTTTATAAAGTATGCAAAGACACTTGACTCGGCCAAGAGGGTGACTGTGTTTGGCGGAACTAAGTCGGCCTGGGATGTCGTGTATGCATACGGCTCCAGGGGTGTCAAGGTCGACTGGGTGATTCGAGGTAGGGCTGGTTCATTAGCTTGTTTTGTTTCTCTGCGTCTTCAGTGTCCATGGGCTTACATACCTTTGCACAGAGAGTGGTCATGGCCCTGCATGGATGGCTCCTCCATACGTCACGCCGTTGAAGAAGTGGCTTGAGAAGCTCGTCCGTAAGTCGCATCCCCGTGGCAATGGTCGGTATAACCCAGGCGCTTGTGCTTTACTAACCACGGACCCAGACACACGCTTGCTTACGTGGTTCAGCCCCTGTATCTGGGGCCATGTGGACGGGTACACTGGGATACGCAGTTTCTATCACGGATCTGCCATTGGTCGGGCCATCACAAACACTTTCTGGTCTATCCTCGGCAACGACGTCCTCACCCTCAACAGGTATGACGCCCATCCGGGCACCAAGAAACTCAAGCCGTGGAGCCAGGCCATGTTCACGGCATCGTCCTTCTCGATCCTCAACTACCCAACCGACATCTTCGACCTCGTTCGCAACGGCACCGTCGACGTCCACATCGCCGACGTCACGGGACTGTCCGAGAGGACAGTGCATCTGTCCGATGGTACACAGCTTGACACGGACGCACTGTGCTGTGTGACTGGGTGGAAGCACGTGCCACCGGTCAAGTTCCTCCCCGAAGGCATCGAGAAAGAGATAGGCCTCCCGCACACACCGGGCGAGGGCGACCTCTTCACGGCCGAGGCGGTCGACAAGGCCGACGCCGAGATCCTGTCGCGCTTCCCGCGCCTGCAAGACCAGCCTGTGCAGAACAAGAACCTGAAGCCCCTCCTCGCCACCGACGGCATCACAACCACCGACGCCATCAACCCCTCGACGGCGCTCACCCCCTGGACGCTGTACCACTTCATGGTCCCGCCCTCGGCGCGCCTCCTCCAGACGCGCGACATCGCCTTCGCGGGCGTGCTGCTCAACTTCTCGACCTTCCTCGTCGCGCACGCCCAGTCGATCTGGATCACGGCCTACTTCCACGACCAGCTGCCGGCGTCGGTGTTGCCGCCGCTGACGGCCCGGCCAACGACACAGAATGACCCGACCGAGCCGGAGACGAAGCCAAAGAGCGTCGCCGAGATCCGCCGCGAGACGCTCCTGCACGCGCGCTTCGGCAAGTGGCGCTACCCGGCCGGCCACGGCGATGCTTTCCCGGACTTTGTGTTTGACGCGCTGCCGTATGTCGACCTGCTGCTCACTGACCTGGGGCTGAAGGTGCACCGCAAGAACGGGTGGTTGGCTGAGGCGCTGGAGCCGTACGGTCCGGAGGACTATCGGGATTTGGTGGCTGAGTTTGCGGCGGCCGTGGAGGGGAGGGTGTTGTAAGTTGGGGGTGTGGTTGGAGTAGCGGATTGGCCGTCGGTCGAGATGTCGTTCTTGGTACAGATCCGTATATGACAGGAATACGCAATAGAATTAGACGAGCTGAAGGCGTGAAGCAGGTCGGCGCCAGGAGGCAGAGCAAGATGTTTGGTGTACTTTCCGGTGAGAACTTGATTGGTTTTGCTCCCAGTCTAGTGGCCTGAAAGATTCGGCAGATGCGGTTTATGAGGTTCTTGCCGTCTCTCGGAGCCTTCCGGACCATGGCCGGCACAAGGTGCAGCATGTGGGGCCGGGCGGAGATGTGCTGACATCCGGGTGGCTCGGCTGGTTTCCCGGTGTTGCAATAATGCAGCGGGGCAATTCCGGCCTGATAAAGTCAGGTTTCCTGTTTCACTCTGCCGTTTCAACTTCTCACCAGAGCAACCCACCACCATCGAATTCTTTCCCGGCCTCACCTTCTCACAAAACCAATATTCTCAACATTCAACAGATCACGATCATCCAGTCCGTCGCCTGCCCAATTACGTCATGGCTTCCCCAAGCAACGACAGCTGGTCACTCACCGAGCACCTCCTCACGAGCCAAGAGACGCTCTACAAGTCGGCAACTCAACACCCCTTCCTGCTGGCCGGCGCCGAGGGCCGCCTCTCCAAGGAGCTGCTCAGCCGGTGGCTGGCCAACGACAGGTTGTACATCCACTCGTACCTCCGGGCGGCGGGAACCTTGCTGGCGTCCATCGACCTCCCCAAGCAGGTGCCCGGGTCGCAGGAGGCATTTGAGACCCAGCTGGCCGATTGGCTCATCGACGCCCTCGTGGCCATCCGCAAGGAGGAGCTCTTCTTCATTGAGGTGGCCGACCGCTATGGTTTGGGCATCGAGATCACCAGCAGCGAGCCGTTCCCTCCCGCACCGCCCGGTGACAGCGTTCATGTTGCTACCCCGGCCAACACCAAACAACCAGAGCCCTTGAATAACAACCATGAAAATCTCCCCGGCTTGACTCTCATACAGTCCATCTTCTCCTCCATCGCACCAACAACAACCCCGCCACCTGCCACGAGCAACAACATAAAACTCCCCGGCATCTCCCTCGTCCAATCCCTCTTCACTTCCTCCACCCCCTCCCCCTCATCCCCAACCACAAAAACAACCAACCCCCCCACCCCCCTCCCGTGGCTAGAAGGCGCCCTAACCTTCTGGGGCACTGAGCGGTGCTACCTCGACGCGTGGCGCTGGGCGCGCGACAAGGCGGCCGCATCATCATCATCATCATCATCATCATCATCATCATCATCACAAGACGAGCAGCATATTTATATCAACGACGCCGACGGGGGCGCGCTGCGCAGGGAATTCATCCCGAACTGGAGCAGCCCCGAGTTTGCGGCGTTTGTGGAGCGGCTGGGGCGGCTGATCGATTCTGCTGTGGCGGGGGTGCTGGCGGGGAAGCAGGAGGGGGAGGAGAGGGAGCGGGCGAGGGGGGAGGTGTTGGCGAGGGTTGAGGGGAAGTGGCGGACGCTTTTGGAGGCGGAGAGGCTGTTCTGGCCGGAGGTTTGATTTTTTGGTCGGGTGTTGTGGGTGTGGGGTGGGGGGAGCCGGTGGCTGATGGATGGGAGGGTGTGTGTTTGGTTCAAGTTGAGTCAAGACATGACTTGGGTTGAAGGTGGGGGGGATAATCATGACGGCCATCAGTGAAGGTCAGGGCAGTCTACTAGACACACACGAAAAAAAGAAAACGAAAAAAAGAAAAAGAACCGGCTCGGGTCTTGAGATTGTAGTATTTAGGTATTGGCTTTTACAACGAACCTCGGGGGCCTGGCGCTGAGGGCTACCGCTAGGGAGCTTCTGGACACAGCCCCTAAAAGTCGGCTATATCCCTTCTTTCCATCTCCAAATCCTTCCCCGGAAGTTGCAGCTCGCCGTTAATGTACAGCAAAAGACCAACCTCTCCCGGGCCGACCACGACAGCCAGCTCTACAGGGTCGCCGTAGGACAGGGCGGCCAGCTGCTCTGGCGACGTGCTATAGCCTCTTTGCAGGGTCTTCCGCCCTGGCCAGTGGGGGGGGGCGCGGCATACCGTCAAAGAGCATGCCGTATAGGTCGCCGCTCCAGAGTAGTCCGAGTTTGAACCACTGGAATGACTCGTCTGTGGTCGATACCTGGAAGCCCCATTGCGCGTTCCGTCCGTGCTGGTGAAGGGATAGCTGCGTGGGCGCCTTGCTGCCTTGGCTATAAATGATTGCCCGTACCTAGGCCATTGGTCAATGAGATAGGCCAGCTGCTCGGTGCCTGATCTGAATCCTGCCCCAGAAAACCATGCTCGAGCACTCAGTCAAATTCCAAGAACACAAATGGGGAGAAGGGAAGGGAAAACAAGAGAAAGGCAGGGAGGGGTGGCCTACGTCGTGCAAAAGTCAATCCCAATAGCAAACCGTAAAGCGGGTGGCTCTGCCATGTTGATCCTGTTGCAGGGAGTGCAGTAGGCGTGATGGCAAATATTCCCTAATAGTCAACAATTTGGTGTTGGCGGTTTGTTGGAGCTTCAATATCAACCTCCCCTTGCTTGGTTAATATGTACGTGTATTGAAACCAAGAATGGACGTGCCAATACCATGATAGCTCGTTGAGAAACCGGCCTGTGATATCTCGCCTGGTTCTACCTAGTTGTGTGCTAGCGAGTTGTCACCCATGGCAGGGGAACCATGGAAAGAAGTGGGCGTTTTGGGACGACGTCGTGCGTGACGGCCACCCCAATGGGGCAGTAAATTGCACGTATTGCCGAGGGTTTTGAAAACGATTCGTTCAAACCAGCGTCTTGGCCCATCCCTCGATCGGTCAGCTCTGCGCCGCCCCCCATTCACAACAACGACAAAGCGCCTGGCTCGGGCTGTGCCGCAAACCGCCCCCTAAGACTCTCAGTTCTCTTTTGACCGATCAACAGCCCGGCAGCCCGGCACCGTCCCCTGCCACAGGCCATTTGTAGAAGAGGCGCTTGGTGCACTACACGTGTGGTCAAACCGTCAAAGGCAGGTGGCTGCTGATGCGCCGGATCCGGCATCCCATATGTGCACATGATGTGGCTGCTTGCCGTGTTTGTCTCATGCTGCTGTCGGCTAGGGAGTGCACAGCCTTTGTTTCTTGTCCCGAGAGGACGACTTAGCTCACTTAAGACTGCCGAGATGCACGCTCCGGCTTGCTGTCTGGGCTTTCGTTTCTTCGCACCCCAACAAGTTCCTCCGTCCAGTGTTTGCACACGCACACCTGGTTGCCCACCAACTGCCCCTTGACTGCAACGCACAATGGCACCTTTGCGAAAGTCGGCGAAGCAGCCCACCATTGCGTTGCGGCCATCCTTGCCGCGCAAGTGGAAGGCCGAGTTCCGCCAGCCCCGCGAGCCCCGCGAGCCCCGTCAGCCCCGTCAGCCCCGTCAGCCCCGCGGAACGGAGACAACTTCAAAACTTTGCACTTTCAGCTTCCCCAATGAGCTGCCCTGTGAGGAGTCCGAGGCCAGCGTATATGAAAGGGCTGTCAAGGAACACATCAGGCAGTGGTGGGTTGAACTTTTTTCGTTCCACTATGGCCGCCATGAAGTCTGGGTTCAAAATGATTGGTGGCGCCTGAGAGACGCCGTTCGCCAGGTCTTTTGCCATTGCTTTGTCAAGGTTGTCGACTGGGATACACTCGATACCCACACCCAGACCACGTTGACTGGCTGGGCGCCAAAGGCAAAAGAGTACCTGGAGAATGCCACAAGCAGTCAAGGCGAGTAATAATCTCCCTTTCTCACTCACAGTGTTTGCTGACCCAGTCTCATCCCCTCTTAATGAATAGTCATCTGGGAAGCATGGCTGTGGCGCATCATCGTTGACCACGTCATCCACGGCCCTACCGACCACGAGCATTGGAAGGCGTACTCGACGCTGCTCGACACGATAGAAGGTCGGTCGGGCATGTCCTTCCCTCGCTGCAGTCGTCGCTCTCTTTTTCTGCATGCATCCACCTCACCTGCTCAGCCGCTCACCGCCGCTGGCAAGGCTGACATGGAGTCGTCGTGGTAGGCATCCAACCCGACCTTATGCTAGAAGCTGTGAACGAAACCGGGTTGGCGGGACGGGTGGCGAGAGGTGATGGCACCTCGACTGGAGCCAAGGTCGACGCTCTGGCGCTGCTTGACGCTCCACCTGATGGCCGCAGCCGGCCACCAGCGCCGCCACACGGTTGAGCACGTCGTCCAGCTCGTCTTCCAGACGCTGGGCCGCTGGCTTGTGCCCGGCGAGGACACGCTGCGCTATATCACAGCCATGGCCGAGCGTGCTGTCGGCCTTGACTGGTTTGTATTATCGCCATGTGCCACAGTGGACAGCCTCACCAGCTGACGGGTTATTTGCCAGGCACATCCACAGCGGCAAGATCAGATGGGAGTTCAGCTTCTTGGACCCTAATACGGGGAAAGCCCACGGCTTCCCTTTCAAAAAGACGAAACACGTGACACAGCACAAGCTCAATTGGAAGTTTGACTTGGAAGGTCGGCCGGTTGACATGGTTGTGGAGCCTCTGATCAAGTATGGGGCGGATTTCCGCAGCCCGTTGACATGGGATCGCGCGTTCCACAAGGATGCTACAATGGTGGTGGCTGTCGATCTGTTTCCAGAGTACGATGGCAGCGCGGAAGTCGAGGAGGCCCGGGAGGAGGCCCAGGAGGAGGCCCGGGAGGAGGCCCGGGAGGAGGAGGAATAAACGCAACACGCGAGTCGCTTTGTTGAGGATGCCCGCAGCCCGGTGTTAAATTTTGGGAATGTCACAACTCGGCGTTCTTGTTTTGTCTGCCCAAAAGGCGCTCGGACTCAGACTTGTAGAGGTCGGGACTTGATCAAGGTCTATGTGCAGAATAAACGTTTTCCTTTCGAATAGAGATAGAGGGGGAGCGGGTCAAAGAAAAAGGATGGTGTCCTTGTCATGGATGTGAGGCCGGAATGGCCGGATCGAGTGGGTGGTGGAGGTGGTCGCGCACAGGCAGCCAGGCAGCCCAGCTGCCCAGGCAGCTCCCGGTGGAGCAAGGGACGAAGTTGCGTGTTTAGGTAAGCTCCGACCGCCCCACCGTTTCGAGATTCAACATCCGCCCTGCCGCAACGCCAAGAGCAGCGTGCAACAAGGGGGGCGAGCCGTCTCCCGTCGTGTGCTTCAGAGGGCAATTTCGTCTGCGCTGCGTGACCAGAACCCGACGCCGTTGTCTATCCCTCCATGTTTGCTCGCCGAGAAACTGGCCTCATGAGCACCTCTGTGATTTCCTGCGCCGTTCGCTAATAACGAGACTGTTGTTTTGCCCATTCCGCTCCTTTGGCTCCATTGACACCTCGGCATTGGTGCAGTGGTGTGCCGTGGTGTGCAGTGGTGATCCGGATTTGTTTCACAAGTTGCCCCCAAGGGTCCCAGTCCCAACCTTTACTCGGTCGGGGCCGAAGTTCGGTCGCATGTCGTCGAAAACCCATCCACGAACATACGCGCATCGACGCTAAATACCCCACCAAGCCCCCGTCATGGCGCCGACACAAGACGCGCGGTACGAACACGTTCCGCCAATACCGACCTACGACGAAGCCATCGCCGGTGGCAGCGCATGGCATCGTGATGCCGCCCCCTCCCCGATCGACGACTCCCGCCACTCCGCCGAGGCAGCAGAGGGCCAATCCCTCCTAACAAGTTCCCGCCATGCCTTCGAATCCCCCAGCCCCAACACCCACCCGCCGCGAGGCCGACGACCCCGGGGCTACCGCCCGCCGACCGTCGAGACCGACGACGAGACCGACCTGCTCAGTTCCGACTCCGACGACGACTCCGACGACGAGCGGGAGGCGGACCAGGTCCGCCGCGAGATGCAAGAGCTGGAGATTGACGACTCGGGTGTACACGGCCGGAACCGCTCGTCATGGGGGAAACGCATCGGCCTGTCGCTCTCGCTGCCCCAGTGGAAATGGAGGTGGCGACTGCCGAGGCTACGGCGGAGAGCCGGGAGCGGCAGCGGAGGCGACAACCCCCCGAGCGATGCGGCGGCAGAAGCCGAGCAGACGCGCGAGCCCTGGCTCATGCGGCCGCCTTCATTGCCCAAGTTCGGCAGCGCGTCGCTGTTCCTGCTCGTAGCCCGCACGCTCGCCGGCGTGACCGTCGTGGGGTTCTTGTACCTGCTGTTTGCGAGCGACTTGTTCAGCAACATGTCGAGGCGCGTGGGCAGTCAGATGTTTGACCCCGAGAGCGTGCGCATCCACGTCCAGAGCAGCGTCGACCCGCGGAGGATACGGGCCCACCTGAAGCATTTCACGAGCTATGCGCACATGGCGGGCACCGAGGGTGACTTTGCCATGATGGAGGACACCGAGCTGTTGTTCACAAAGTACGGGTTGGAGGATGTAACGCGGGACACGTATCGCGTCTACCTGAACTACCCGAAGGTTGGCGGCCGAGCCGTCGAGATTTTGGGTGCCGACGGGAAGCCGATCTGGTCCGCGAAAGTGGAAGAGGAGGAAGCTGGGGGCAGGGCAGCCGGCCACCAGACGTATGTGTTCCATGCACATTCGAAAGCGGGCGACGTCAAGGGGCCTCTGGTATATGCCAATTATGGCGAGAGGGAGGACTTCCAGTTGCTCAAGGACAAGGGGATCGACACGGCGGGCGCCATTGCCTTGGTGAGATCCGCCGGCGCAGAGGATGACAGCGCAATAAAGGTGCTGGCAGCTCAGATGGCCGGGTTCGCCGGCTGTCTCGTCTACAGCGAGCCAGTCGAGTCGTTTACCAAGGTCCTGCCGGCTGATGGCGTGCAGCGGGGCTCTGTGAGCTTGATGAACTGGGTGGTTGGAGATGTTTTGACTCCTGGCTGGGGCAGCAAGGAGAACCTGCCGCGCATGAAGGTTGACCAGACGAAAGGGCTCGTCAAGATCCCGAGTCTTCCCCTGGCAAAGCGTGACGCCCAGGTCCTACTTCAGCACCTCAAGGGATTCGGCCAACGGGCTCCCAAGCCATGGGTTGGGGATGTTAGCGATATTGGCGAGTGGTGGACTGGGAACACCTCTTCCCCCATTGTGCATCTGAAAAACGACCAAGACGAGGTCGAGAAGCAGCCCATCTGGAACGTCCACGGGAGCATCAAGGGCATCGAACAAGGTGAAAAGAAGATCATTATCGGCAACCACCGCGACTCTCTGGCGTTCGGTGCGACCGGCCCTCACTCGGGAACAGCCGTCATGCTAGAGATTATCCGCATCATGGGAGATTTAGTTTCCCGTGGTTGGCGGCCCTTGCGCACCATCGAGTTCGCGTCATGGGATGGCGGGGAGTACAACCTCATCGGATCTACCGAGTACGTCGAGCAGCACGACGAAGCCCTCCGCGCTGATGCCTTCGCCTACATCAACCTGGATGCAGCCGTGACCGGCGATAACTTCCGTGCCGCCGGTTCCCCCGTCTTCCGCAAGCTGATCCTCCAGGTCCTGAACCGCGTCGCCGACCCCCACTTCAACTCGACACTCCGCGACCGCTGGGATCGGCGGCAGGGAGACCTCGAAAGCCTCGGTACCAGCTCCGACTACGTCGCCTTCCAAGACATCGTCGGCACTTCGTCTCTCGACATCCACTTCCACAGCGACGCCCACCCCGCCCACTCCAGCTACGATAACTTCGAGTGGATGGAAAAACAGGGCGACCCCGGTTTCGTGTACCACACCCTCCTCGGCCAAGTCCTCGGCCTCCTGGTCCTCGAACTCGCCGACCGGCCCGTCCTGCCCTTCGACATGCCCGCCTACGCCGACGGCCTGACCCGCTGGACCACCAACCTCGAAACCTGGGCCAAGAAACAAGCGGCAGGCCACCCGCTGTCCTTCGGCGCCCTCAGATCCGCGGCCAGCGACGCCGCCGCCACGGTCCGCGCCTTCGCCAAGTGGGAGGCCAACTGGGAGAACCTCGTCCTCAACGCCAACGGCTGGGAACCCAACAGCCTCGGATGGAGACGCTGCGAGTTCAACACGCGCATGGCCAATTTCGAGACCGCCTTGCTCGACCCAGCTGGCGTATGTACCCCCCGTCCCCGTCCCAAAGTCAAAACACCCCCCCCCCCCCCTCTTCCAAAAAACGGAGTCAACCCCCCAAACAAACCTGAAAACCCAAACCAACTAACCAAACCAACCCAATACAATCCAGATCCCCAACCGCACACAGTTCAAACACGTCGTCTTCGGACCCCAGGCCTGGTCCCCGCGCGCGCTGCAGAGCGACGAGCACTTCCCGTCCATCCGGGACACGGTCACGTCGGCCGTCGCGTCGGGCGACTGGAACGCTGCGCAGGCGACGGTGGATAAGGTTGCTGAGATTTTGAGGGCTGCTGCGAAGGGGTTGGAGGATGGGAAGTGATGTTTCTGAGTTTTGAGTTTGTGTTTTTTTTTGGCTTTTTTTGTGTGGGTTGGTGTTGGCTTGTGGTTTGAGTTGTGTGTGTGGATAGACGGACAGATGTCGTTGCGTTTGTTTTTTTTTGTAGTGGGGGAGAGGGTGGTTCCGTTCTTTTTTTTTTTTTTTTTTCTTTTGTCAGAGCTTTCTGAGTTGCTGCATTGCATCGGCGTATTGGGATTGCTTTCTTCTCCAAGCTCTTATTTTCCTTTTTCTTCCCCCTTGCCATATATATTGGATCAGGAGCCGTTTAGTTAGGCACCTACCCTAGTTGTTTCTCTTCTTTCCTGACTCAGGTATATCACCATCTCCTCTGCAATGCTTGCGGAGAGCGAGTTGTTCCTTCTGCAGTGCCTCAGTCCCTAGCTCGGTCCTGTCTGTAAAGTGCCCTGTTTCCCTGGTGAATATTGATAGCACTGAGCATACGGATAAGGGGTTCTTTTCTGTGGTCGTCATGTTTTGGTTGGCCACGGTTGCGGATGTCCTCCGGAAAAGAATACCTTGCTAGTCATGGTTGGGATTGACTAGAAGCCATCACACGAATCGACCCACGGCATGCAGTAAAATGCTACAGGGGCAACAGGCTTGAAAGGAAAAGAAAACAAAAGGTATACATATATACATGACTGTTCATGCAGCCAGAGTCCTCGATGCAGTTTGGTCTGGTGCGTCTCGTTCCACGCCCGGCAATGGCAGGCATCCTATCCTGGCCCACATTACCCTCCACGCTTCTTCGTCTGGCCGATGATACTGCCAACCTGGCAAGCATCACTCAACCCGGTAAAACACCCACCACCGCTGTTCACTTTGGCGACAGCACGATACCCTCGTACTCCTTACTCCGAATGATCTCGAGCGTCTGCATAAAGTGTTTCCTGCTGGCTTCGACCGAGGCCGAGTCCTGCTGGTTACCGGCCAGATTGGAATGGATGAGCTCGATGAGGCCGTTGAGGTACTTGGTCGTGACCTGGGTGAGGTCTAGTTAGCGGGCTGTGCGCCGGTCATTATGTGCCGTGTGGTGACTTACCGATTCGTTCTTCTGGTCAAAGTAGTAGACGTATCGGTCGAGGATCTCGACGAACAGCTCGATCGAGGTGGCCGTCTCCATGCACGAGTCTGCCACACGGAGGGCGCGCTGGAGGCACTCGAGGACACGTTTGCCGTCCCGGTAGAGCTGGTTGATTGGTTAGCATTGTGATCCGCATGACGATCCAAAGGGTACTGGATGCTCACCTCGGTCTCCTCGGTCTCCCCGTTTGCCGCGATCGGCGTTGCCCACCAGAGATGACTCGCCAGGTACACTGCGCGGCACTGGTCCGGCTTCCGGAGCAGCTTGCTCGCGTGCTGGGCGCACTTGGTAATGAGCGTGTCGTAGTTCTCCTTGCCAAAGTTCCGTGTCCGGTGGAGGGCGCTAGCGATGACGCAGACGGCCTGGAACTGCGCCTTCGAATCGCTGATGGCCTCCTCGTACACGGTAAACGCCTGGGCAAAGAATTCGTAGGCGACCTCCTCAAACCCGGTCATGTCGGCCACCTGCCCGCAGGAGCAAAACAGGCGGAGAGACAGCTCTGGAGCGCCTGAGCCATTCACGCGGGTGTACAAAGTAGAGATGGCAGAGTGTAGGAATTTGAGAAGTGCCGAGGACTGTGATGACCAGTTGTCGTCGTAGTGCTCGCGGGCCTTGAAGCGGCGCGCGAGCTTTAGTCCAGCGCTGATGAGAGGTGGTGTGGTGGTCCTGATCCGCTCGTTGCCCTCGGCATACGCCTTCCTGGTCATTTGCAAGAGGCGGAACTGGGTATCGTTGTTTTCTGCATGGATCAGGTGGACGATTCGAGCGAGCCAACCTTGCTCCTCCATGGTCTCGTCGGTCTCCATGGCGCGAGCGCGGGGCTGCACGACGCCGGGATAGCCGGCTGGTGGCTGCGATCCCTCCTTGATGAGGACCTTGAGAACCTCCAGGACATTTTCGAGGTGAGCAGGGGTCGATATGGGCGTTTGGTTCTTCAGCAGCGTCCTGGCAACCTCGCCAGCCACGGCTCTCCTCGTGGGGTAGGTTTGTGAGTGGAATAGAGAGACGTATGTGGGGAGCGACAGAGCCGTGAATATTGACGTGTACCTCCTGAGGGGGCTCTGGAGAAGCGACAGCAAGCTCTGCTGTGCCGGTTGTGAGTGCAAGTCGGCGCTGTTGGCGTGTTCCTTGACCTTGCTGTGGGCGTAGTCCAGGATCTGGTCGACGTGGTCCAGCCTCTCCGGATAGATGTTGAGCGCCAAGTTGACCAGCGAGACGCACAGGCCGATCGTGTCCTGGATCGGAAGGTGCTGTGCCTGCACCAGGTTCTGCACCTGAGCGAAGAAGATCTCGTAAAGCGGTACATTCTCTGGGATGCCTCTGCGCTTCTTGGCCGACTCTTCTCCGTTCACAGCAGTTGCCTCGGTCTCTGCCACTGACGGTGCCGGTTCGTTGTCTCTGCCCAACGTTTCCGTAGCCGATTCGGCGTCGCTTTCGGCATGGTCTCCGTTTTGAGGAGCCTCGGACGTTTCTTGAGAAGCGCTTGCACTTTGTCCTGCGCTTGACGCGCCCAGCTTGACCTTCTCCAGGAGCTTCGCCAAAGCCTCCTCCTCCAACTTGCCCCGGTCCTCCTCGGATTCGTTCTGGGATTCGCGCTCGGCATAGTCGGACAAGCGGTCCATAAGCCCGATGACAATAGCCTTGACGTTGACGTGGGGGTTCAGCCTCGAGACGGCGCCGAGGAACTGATCCAGAGTGTGGAGATGGAATTCGTCGGGGAAGACCTGCGTGATAACCTCAAGAAGGTACTCCTGGGCCAGGACATCGCGGCACTGGACCACCTGCTCCAGCAACGGCGCGAGGATGCCATTCTTGTATGCTTGGAGGTCGACCAGCTGGCTGAGCCGGACAATGTTGCTCCCTACCAGCAATTGCAGCTCTTTTCTCTCCTGCGTCCTCTGGTCCCGTTCCCTGGAGTGTCCCTGGTGCTGCAGACGGACCCACAGCTTGTTCATTTCGACGAAGTTTGTGAGTATGAAGTTGACCGAGTCTTGGAGGTTGCCTTCGGGCCCGTCGGAATCGCCGGACGGGAGGTAGTCCCTCGCCTGGCCAGAGAGGTAGTAGCGAAGGAAGAGGCCACGGATCGGGTGCTGGACGCCGCGGCTCATGTCCATCATGTCCTTCATCAGCTCCTTGACGGGGGCGCCCTCGATGGACATGTAGGCGGTGCCGACGGTGATCATGAGGTAGAGACGGGGGATGATGTTGCCGGCATATTGGACGAGCTCGTAGAGGTCGGCGAGGTGGTTGACGGGGTGGTTCTCGCGCAGGTGGACCGAGAGGTAGCGGAGGGCGTCGAAGACGGACATGTACAGCTCGTAGTATTGTTTGGGGCCCAGGCTGCTGGTCCGGAGCTCAGAAACGAGGGTGGAGCTGTTGGGCGAAGGAACAGGTCAGCTTCGAGCTTCACGAGTCGAAACCACAAAGCCACAATTGGCAGAGGCTGTGGGAGGAAGGCAAGCGCACCAGCATTTGAGGGCATCCATCAGCTTCCCAGGCGTGTCCAGGCATTTGCGCATCAAGGCGGTCTGCTGGCGCACGGCAATGAGGGCATCCTCGAGGAGACGTGCCTGGTCCTCAGGCGGCGCGGGGTTTGACATGGTGCAGGTGCTCGTGCTGCTGCTGTCGGGGAGTGCGGTCGTCGCCAGTCGGTGGGGTGCTGGATGTTGGATGCTGTACCTGGATGCTGGACAATCGATGCAGGTGGGGGGTATTATCGGATCGGCGATGATGCGCAAAGGGTGGTTGTCGTGTTGTCGTGGAATTAGGAAGCGGGTGTGGCTGCGGCTGCGGCTGGCTGCTGCGTCGACCTACTGCCTGGCGCCGGCTGGTGCTTGGTGTTGGCTGAATGGGGACAAGTCCCGCGGACCTGGAATGACGACGCCAGCAGCGGCTCAGAGGGCTCAGAGCTCCGCAACAAGCAGCAATCAGCAGCAGGGACCCAGCCCCTTCCCAGCTTGTCGCCAAGAAGAAGTGACTGCTGGCTGGCTCGGCTGGCAAGGGATGGATTACGTAACTGACGAATGCCCAACCACAACACGTGAGTGTGGGCAGTCCGGCAGTTCATCTGCTTCCCCACTCCATCTTCAATCCCGTCTCCTCGTCTTTTACACCTTTATCCCAAGCCAAGAAGACACTCTGCTGCGATCGGATGGTGGCCGCAGCCTCGACGCCGGCAGGAGTGAAGTATGTCGGGCCGGTCCAACTTCGGATTTGGCAATGGCTCAATGAGCAATCCGTCCGTCCCTCTCATTTTTGAATGCAGTTTCGTGGTCGCTCGCACCGAGCCCCAGACTGGTGTTGTCATGAATTCCAGGTTGTCTTGAGAAAATGTGTCAGCGCGGAGAAACATCATGAAACCCCAACGCCAGGTACAATGTGGAAAATGGCATGAGGCGAAAGCTGCATGGGTGCTCCGTAAGATGGAAAGGACTGAATCTGGGTTCTTGTCGAAAAATCGAGACTGCTCAATTCTCCGGCGCAAAGGCACGGTCCTAAAACGACTGGAGGAACAAGTGCAAGTCGGCTCGAATTTCCCTTTGTGTTGGGTGGGATGCAGGTGTTGATGCACCCAACCAAAAAAATAAATGCGCCCCTGAATATCGATGCGGGTGATGATCTGCACAGCTTGACAGATTAGGGCATTCAGCTACACGTGTAGGTCGACCAGTTGACATGGTCTTTGCTTTGTGATAAACTGTCATATCGCACTGCTCCCATCGCAACTGCAACTTGCTGAATTTGAGCCTTGGGCAGAGATGATGTTGACACCATCAGTGCTCGGGCTGGCGTTTAAAAGAGGCGTTGAACGCTAGGCTTACAGAAGCTCACGAAAGCAGATCCCAATTCTGCCGTCGAGGACTCGACCGCGTTGGTTCTGTGGTTGTCTGCAGATCGGCAGTCAGCCGCGAAATGTCGTGATCGTGCACATCGCCGAGGGACGGCGACGGTTCAAAGGGATATCGTGCACCATGGTCCCCGATTGTCAACAGCTGCCCGGTTTGTCCTGCCCGGTCCCAAACCCCACGATGACGACATCCCACCCCAGGTGCCGGCAATTCTGATCAACTCCCGATATTGCTGATGCGGGACGGCGGCTACACCTCTTTCAGAATCACACTTCGCATTGGGGTTATTGGCCAGAGACAGGGTGCTCGGATGGTCAATTGCATGCAGCATAATTGCCCATCTTGGGCAACATGGGACGGCAGCGGGGTCGTGGCCCGTGGGGGGTTCCATGGTTGGTTGTTCAGTCGCGTCCATGATCGGTCAACTCTTGCCCGAGTTACAAAGTATGGTTATGGACGCCCGAGTTTACTTGTATAAATGGGCCTCTCCCACCACCTCGATCTTTACACTCCGACCGTGGACATCCGTGACCGGCATCGTCCAAGAAATTCTGAGCGTCCCGGGTTGACTTCTCAGCCATGAAGCTCTCACTTCAACTCTCGGTTTTGGCCGCGGCTCACGCCGCCCTCGGTGGCACCGTGCCGCGCTCGCCAACCTCCTCCGCCACCGGACCTCAGTTTACCAATGGGAACCCCATCGATGGGAAGGGGAAGGGCGCTCCTCTGCTTGGTATGCCCACATTCCCACCCGAGTTCTTTTCAGTGGGGGGTGGCCTTCAGTAAGCTAACAAGGCTGGAACAACGCAGGCGGCACAAACCACCAGATCGACCTTGCCAACCCAGATAACCTCGGACAGCAGTCCACAGACAACGGCATCGTGCCAAATCTCAAGTGGCGCTTCTCCGACTCCAAGGTCAGGCTTTTCAACGGCGGATGGCTCCGCGAGCAGGTGATCCAGGATCTTCCGCAGAGCCACGACATCTCGGCTGCCCAGCAGCATCTCTCCAAGGGCGCCCTCCGTGAGCTGCACTGGCATCGGGTGGCCGAATGGGGCTTTGTGTATGCCGGATCCGTCCTCATCTCGGCCGTCGACGAGCACGGGAGATACCAAGTCGAGAAGCTCAACTTTGGCGATATTTGGTATTTCCCCAAGGGCGTGGCGCATACTGTGCAGGGTCTCGACGATGAGAATGAGTTCCTGCTCGTCTTTGACGATGCTGACTTTGATAAAGTCGGGTGAGTTCCTGCTCCACAACCCTCCAGTCTTGCTTCGTGTTCTGTCTCACTGACCCTCCCTCGTAGCACGACCTTCAACGTCGACGACTGGATTGCCCACACCCCCCGAGACGTCGTTGCCAAGAACTTTGGCGTTGATGCCTCGGTATTCGACAAGGTCCCCAAGCCTAACCCCAACATCCTCAACGGCACCGTCAGCACCAAGAACGTGACTGGAGGCCCGGCCGGCGAGCTCAAGGGCGACGCATCCTTCGTCTACCGCACGCTGCAGCACAAGCCGGAGCCCGTCCCCGGCAAGGGCGGCACCTTCTACAAGATTGACTCGACCAACTTCCCCGCCAGTAAGACCCTCGCGGCGACCTACGTCACGCTCAAGCCTGGCGGCCTGCGCGAGCTGCACTGGCACCCCAACGCCGAGGAGTGGCTGTACTTCCACAAGGGCCAGGGCCGCGCCACCGTCTTCATCGGCAACGCCCTCGCGCGCACCTTCGACTTCAGCGCCGGCGACACGGCCGCGTTCCCGGACAACTCGGGCCACTACATCGAGAACACGTCCGAGACCGAGGACCTCGTGTGGATCGAGGTGTACCGGTCGGACCGCGTCGCTGATATCTCGTTGACGCAGTGGCTTGCGCTGACGCCGGCCGACATTGTTGCGCAGACGCTGCAGATCCCGATTGAGGTGGTCGAGAAGCTGCAGAAGGAGAAGAGGGTCTTGATTCCGTAGGGGAGGGATCGGTTTGTGTGATGAAGGAGGGGTTCTGAAGACCATTTGCCTCGCCTGATATTCGCAAAGTTGATTCTGTTGGTTATCGGGTGTTCTTGTGGAGGAAGAGGGTTGACCTTGCCCGTGGTCTTGAAGATTTATCACGAGGTGTTAATTTAGGGGCCTAATTGCCCTAGTTACCTAATTCATATCATAATCAAAATACATACGTAGCCTCGGAATTCTTCCCTGTCTTCTGTCTTTCTCCTTCATGGACCAAACAGCCCAATCATCACATGCTTGCGTACCGCAATACTCTCAGATAACTTCATCATTCAACCGAGCGTTCCGTACCAAAATAATGTGCCAGGCCAATCCTACGGGAAAGCCGAGCCATCCGTACGGTCACGAAGGCATACCTCCTGAGGCAACAGCCCTTCCCTCCAAAACAAGCGCGTCGAGGATTTGAACACAGGTATCCCTTCCGCCCAAGCTCATACGGCACGCCATACCTCAGCAACAACCCTGCCACTGTCGCAAGCCGAATCGACTCCATTCCCCGTGCCGAAACGCCACCAACCAGCGTAGAAAACACCCGCCAAAACTCCTCCCGCAGCTGCTCAGCACCGCCATAGAAAACCCATCCGTTGTCGAGAGTCAAGTAGCCGAGCATGTTGTCGAGCGCGTACAGAGAGAAGCCAAACGGGAGGATGCCTGCTTCGGCTCAGTCGATGATACCCGTGATCTTGCCCGTCTCGGGGTAGGCGAGGATGTTGCTCTCGCTGAGGTCGCCGTGGGTTAGGACGAGTGGGTAGGTTCCGGAGAAGAGGGTCGCGAGGTTCTGCTCGACGTGGACGAGGGTTTTATGGAAGCGGGAGGGGAGGGTTTTGCGGAGGGAGGCGAGGCTGAAAGTGCAGGTGTCGAGGGTTGTGGAGATGGTGTTTGGGTCTAGATGGGTGTTGTGCTGCCATGACTGCGCAAAGAGCCTGTGCTCTTTTAGTTTTCAGGTTACCAATGATTAAAGTAGGAATGTGGGAGAAGAGCCTAATTTCTACACACCTCGTCAGGCTGCGCACGGTAGCAAGCTGGTGATTAATATCGTCATCCGTGATGGAGAAAAAAATGTCGAAGTAGGTGTCCCCAGGGAGCATGCTCACCGAATACACCAGCAGTCCCGGTGACGAGCCGACGCTCCCGAGGGACCTGCAGTCTGCCACGAAGTCGGGATGAATTGTTCGAACAGCCTCCAGCATTTGCATATCCAGCGGTGAGTGTGCTTCTCGGAACTGGACGATGGCCGTATCCGTCGCCCCTGCTGTCACCGTGTAACTACACGCGCCCTGGACTGGAACGGGCTTGACCGGCTCTCCGAAAGCGTTGCTAGCGAAGGCGTCGCATAGAGCTCTCGTTGTACACGCTCCTGTCTTCGAGAAGAAGTTAGAGATAGACTCCTCAAGGGTGTTGACGGAGGACATGGTTGAAGTGTGGCCTTTGGGGGAAGTGATACGGCAAAAAAGACGGTGATGGCTGGGAATCCTCAAAACGACGTTTGCTGATCTGCCCAGAAAGAAGCAACCACCGGAACACAAGTCACTGACCAATTGCAAGTTGGGACTCCCCTTCGTGCATATAGTTTCCTGTAGCATTACTTTAGGCATAATAACTAGTCAAACGTGTATTAATACATAACAAGTGCCTCAGATCAACAGATATCATCTCAGGGAAGTTTGTTCGGACACCACCCTCACAACTTGCTTCCGGTGGCCGACTTCTTTGCAAGGGCGCGCAGGTCTTTACGCAGAATCTTGCCTGACGGGCTCTTGGGGATGGCGGGCAGGAAGGCAACGCCGCCCCTCAGTCTCTTGTGGTTGGCCACTTGGCCAGCAACCCAGTCGACGATTTCTTGGGCCGTCACTTGCTTCGGATCGGCGACGACATAGGCACTGTGGGAGAGAAGGGCGTGTCAGTTATCCCCAAACCCAAACATGTTGTAGTTTTCAGCTCCGAAGTTGTAACTCACCGTGGCACTTCAGTCTCCTCAGCATCCACTCCAATAACCGCCGCGTCCAGGATGTGCGGGTGGCTGACCAACAACGCCTCGAGCTCGGCCGGAGCGACCTGAAGGCCCTTGTACTTGATGAGTTCCTGTATCATCATGTCAGCAGCTACCTCACATTATCATCTGTCCCCCTCAGCCAACTCACCTTCTTCCGATCAACAATATACAACATCCCCTCCTTAAACAGCCCAACATCCCCCGTTTTGAACCACCCATCAGCAAACGCCTCCCGATTCGCATCGTCATTCCCAAAATACCCCTCCGTCACCTGCGGGCCCTTAACCCACAGCTCCCCCTCCTCACCCGGTTCAACATCCCTCCCCTCCTCATCCACAATCCTCGCCCTAGTCCCCCCAATCAACCCCGACACACTCCCAGTCAAATCCTCCTCCTCCCCAAGCGGCAACTGCGTCATCGACCCAGTCGTCTCGCTCAACCCCCACGTCTGACTCAACTGCGCCTTACCCCTCCCCAACTTCCTCCTCGCCGCAGCTTGCAACTCCCGACCCATCGGCGCCGCCCCGGAGACGGCCTGCTCAACATCATCAAAATGGTCCTCCACAAGCGGCGACTTGGCAATCGCCAGAAAGACAGGCGGCACCGAAAAGAAATTCGTCACGCGGTGCCGCTTCGCGTGCGCCAGGAACTGCGGGAAGTCGAACCGCGCCATCCAGTAGACTGCACCGCCCATGTAGAAGGGGTTGACGAAGTAGCCCTGGATGCCGGCGATGTGCGCCGCGGGGAGGTGTGCGATGGTGCGGTAGGCGGGTTGCGGGAGGTTGCGGCGGGTGTAGTGGTCGCGGTTGGCGTCGATGACCAGGGTTGCTTCAGAGACCATGTTGGTGTGGGAGAGGCGGCAGGCTTTGGGGGGGCCGGTGGTGCCGGAGGAGAAGAGGATGCAGATGGTGCTGGTTTTGAGGGCGGTGGGGTTGGTTAGGCGGCGCCAGGGGTGGGGGGTTGAGGAGAGGGGGATGGGGAGGTTGGTGTCTTGGGCGATGAGCTGGAAGGTGGCGGGCGCGGATGGGAGGCAGAGAACGCGGGAGAGGGGGAGGTTGCTGAGTTTGGCAGCGGCGAGGGCGGTTGGGCGGGTGTCTTCGGTGCAGAAGAGCAGCTTGACCGAGACTTGGGTCAGCTGGGTGGCGAGCTCTTTCGGGGTGGACCCCGGGTTGGAGGCCGAGAAGATGCCGTCTGCGGCGATGGTTGAGTAAAAGAGGTTGGGCAGTAGCCAGTGACCTGAGCAGATGGCCAGCACGATGTCCTGGTTTGGGCCATTCTTGCCGATGCCGTACTGGTGGCGGAGGGTATGGGCGGTCCTCTCGACGAGCGAACAGAGCTGGGCCTTGGTGATGGACTTGGTTGGGTCGGCCGCATCGGCGTGGAGGACGGTGTCATCCTTTGCTCCGCATACGTCGGAATCTGGAGCCCCAGGGCAGGCTGTTAGTGAGGGTCTCCTTATTAATGTTTCGCCGGGTCTGTCGGCCACGAACCAAAAAGAAGGGTCAGCAAATCAAGTTGGGGAAATTCGCGGTCTTTGGAAGGCCGGTAGATGATGCCAGAGCTTGTCCGCTCGAATATGGTCTTCATGGTGTAAGTTAAGGTATGTGTGTAGCGATCGTCGTTCGCTGGCTCAGAGTCGGGAGTTAGGAGTCACGGGGAAGAAGACAGAATGGATGGAACAGGGAGGTGGAAGTGGTTACAATCTTGCGAGTCAAGGCAGTCTGGAGGCTGCTCGAATTGACAATATCCCCTATATACCTGTCTCTCGCAGCATCAGACTTGCTTTAACAGGTGCGGAGTGCGGGGTAACTAGAACAATGTCCCCGGAAGCAGCGTTTCCTGAAGCGGACGTGACAGCCTCGAGTGGACGGCGTTGTCTGCCTTGTTCCAGCAAATAGTGTGCACGCCCGCCATGCCGGGTCCAAGCGTGTTGTACGATGCCTCGGCACGCTGGCGAAAGGGGGGGCGAAAATGCGGGGGAGATCGACAGCTGCACACAAGGCCAAGGTCAGGGGTCGGGTCGGAAGTTGTGGTCCACGGATTCCGATTCTGGGGTAATTCCAGCTAACTCTAAATGAGTGTAGCATAAACTAGTAGTCCGTATTTATTCCTTATGTACATGGCGAAATGCAGATGTGTGGGATAAAAAGAAGTTGGGAAGGATCTTGAATTCAGTGTTTTAAAGAGGTGTCTGGTTTGGATGTGCTGTTTTACTCTAATGGGAGGATTCCAAACTCCAAAAAACAGACCAATCACGCAAGTCACTGCAAGTCCAGGATTAAAAACGTCTGCCTAGAAGTAGGTAAACAACTTGGATTCGAGTGGAATCAAGATCCAGTCCAGTCCTCGACAAACGACGAACAACCAACATACAGCCATCAGCCACCAATCACCAACCCTCCTCCCTTTGGAAAAGAACAGCCATAGTCGTGACCTAAAGCGTGACCAACTGGCAACTTTCACAATGACCCCAAACCTCTATCCTGGCGAAAACCAGCCCAGCCTTGTTGGCCTTCCCCGCCACCTCCGTCGTCGCATCTACCTCCACACGGGCGTGGCGCGGCTTGACGGGCACCACTACACGTATTTCTTGGACGGGCGCAGCAGCAAGAAAGCGAACGGGACTCGAGCTGTATCGGACTCGGATTTTGAACCGCCGCCAACGCGCAACTTCACCGGCCTGCTGCGATGCTGCCGCACCCTGCACGTCGAGACGGCAGCTCTCTTATATTCAGCCAACCGATTCGTCATCTTCTACTCGCCCCAGGGCTCATCCTTTAACCATCTCCGCGCCCTATCGCCAACGTCCATCGCCTCCCTGACCAGCTTGAAAATCGTTCTCAACCAGTCGTGCCACGTGCCGGCCGATCCGCCATCTTTTCCGCCAGATTGCTGGTGTGGGGACGGCCACGCGATTGACTCGTGGGATGCCAACCATCACTGCGACAACGACCATGGTGGCCAGCACCGCCGGCCCTTACTGGATGCCGCCCCGCGTCCGGATGTGACTGCTTCGATATCAGCCAGGCAGGGAGTCCAGTCTATGATGGGGGAATGGCACGACGCGGTGGCATACATATCATCCCATACTGGCATCGGACGCCTTGAGCTCTTCTTGGTTTGCGACATCGAGGCTGAGGAATCATACGCGTTAGACGCCGCTCGCCTTGCTCTCGCCCCTCTCGCCCTCTTCCGGCGTCTCAGGGACTGCCAGGTAAGGCTGTGCAGGGTCCCCAGCTACCCACTCCAGCAAATGGTCCACGAAGCTGTTCTCCAGGTCTGCGGCAGAACTCCTCCTGCCGGGTCCGGCCATCGTACTGGCAAGCTCGGAACGTGGTCGGCTCTCGCAAACCTTCCTCCCGAGCTGCGCATCCGTGTCCTCAAGTATACCGACCTCGTAACCCCGTGGATGGAGGTTACATGGAGCAGACAACATCGCGGCTACCAGGTAGTTCGCTCCCTGTGCGCCTCTTCGCGCGAGGGTTCATGTCCACCCCAGAATCACCATGGTTGCCAACTGAGCAGCTGTGATCCTTCTCTTGACATGGGGCCCTTCGTACCATCCTCGGGCAGCTGTTTCTGCCGTCGTCGACATGCCGCCTTCTCCTTTGCCTGCCACTGCTGGGCTCCACCAACCGGCTTGTTTCTTATCTGCCGGGCCTTATGCAGAGACGCCCAGTACGTTTTCTTCTCGTGCAACCGCTTCATCGTGCACGACTTCCACGCAACGCAGCCCTGGGACCTACCCGCCGAGCAACTCAAACCCGCCACGCCACATGCTGCCGGCAACAGCACCGACACTGACACCAGCGCCGGCACTAGGAAGTACTACCCATTCGAGCGTCTCGCGGCGTCAGAATTCCTCCGGGACATCATCCCCACGGACTGCCTAGCCCACCTCCGATTCCTCGAGCTGGTGTTCCCCCCCTACGTGGCGCACGGCTGGCCCGACAGCGCCCACCCCGCGATCCAGGACTGGGTCGCGGCGGTCGACTGGCTCCGCGACGGCCAGATCAACGCGCCCGCGCTGACCCTGCGCGTCGTCATGGCCGACTTCTGGACCAACCCCAAGACTGGCCGCTGGTTCATAACCAAGCCTCTCGCGAACGACATCGTGCGCGGGTACTTGCGCATCACTGATCCTCTAAGGCCCCTGGTACGGGACGAGGACGGCGGTCTGAAGGGCTTCTACATGCAGTGGGCACACCCCGCGAGATGGAAGCCGGACGTCATCCGACGTGCTGTGCGGTTTGAGGGGTACTTGGACCGGATGCAGCAAAGCCTCGATGCGTGGGCGGAACGCCGGATGCGCGGTCCAGAGTCAGTTCTTCATGATAATCGCGACAGGGAGGAGCCGAGCAAGAGTTCGTGGCAGTGCTGGTATGCGATGAATCCCCATAGTGGTTAACGCCCGATAGTACTTCGTAGTCGGGAGCTTTTCAAGAATCCATCTGAGGAAGATCACAATAAGACTTGTCGTTTGGACGGGCACTGCTTGGATTCGAAGCCACTCGTCAGTCGGAAAGGAACAGAACGTGAATTGAAGAATTCTTACGGGTTGCCCGTGTTCTTTGCGTGTGCCAGTTCAAATGCTCTGCTCCTTCCCTCGTTGAGGGAACACAGACCGCCCGTGTTCCAGACCAAGATGCCTTGAGGCGCAGGAGTCTGGTGGGCGGGGTGCACCTTTCAGGCCGTGTCATTGGACGGCCGTCCCCACTTGGAATGGACCCCTCCAAGTCTTGGCGCTTCCAGGAACGCTCCAGCTGAGGCTCCAGCTGAGGCTCCAAGCTTTCCTTCTACCGTCCCGTTCGCTTGTTGTGACATGCATACAAACATATCTTGGTCGGTGAGCCGGCCGCCCTTTATGAGTTCTCGGGTCTGTCATTGTTGTCAACACACCAAGACTCCTGTAATTATGCCGGCGTGTTGCACCCCCTGACATGCAGATCTGGGCGCCACTTTGGTCCAGTTCCCAATAACTTTTCCCCATCTCCGATTCATCCGAAGATCCACTTCCAAGCTTCCAACCTTCTGGCGCACGGAACCAGTTCCATAATCTATCCGGACCACTTCCAACACGCTGGGCGGGCCGCGCGGCGCCCTTTGGATTTGCGTTTTCTGACGTCAAGCCACTCGTGTCACGGACGATCTGTCGACATTTACCTCCGCCGTCCCGAGCCGTTCAGTGAACAGCCAGTCCCAGACAATGGTGTGCCAGGCTAAGCATGATGAAGGGCCATGATCACGACGGCGATGGCGGACTAGGCGGCCACGGGAAGGGCGAGCATGGCGAGATGCCCCAGACGCACAACGGCACACGGGAGACGCATCAGGACGCCGTCGAGATACTGCCCACCCCCTTTTCCCTCCCCGCCAGGACGCCCTCTAGCGCCCCCGCCCCAACACCTCCACGAAGGACTGCCTGGATGGTCCTCGCCCAACAATGGCAATGGTACCGCCGAATCCTCGTCGACCTCGTCCTCCGGCGCGAGTCGCTGCGCCCATCCAAGGACGGCCGCCGCATCCCTCTGAGACCTCTGGCGGATGAACCCCTCATCGACGAAAGACGCGGGTATCCGTACGTCTCCAACTCGATCCGGACCTCGCGCTACACCGTCTACGACTTCTTCCCGAAACAGCTCTTCTTCCAGTTCACCCGCCTGGCAAACTTTTATTTTCTTTGTGTCGGCATCCCCCAGACCATTCCCGGCATTAGCACGACGGGCAACTTCACCACCATCCTGCCTCTCATGTTTTTCGTCCTGCTCACCATTGTCAAGGAGGGCTACGACGACTGGAGGAGGCATCGGCTCGACAATGTCGAGAACGCCAAGTTGGTAACCGTCCTGAGGCGCCTGGGTGAGAAGGAAAGGAGCCGAGTCAAGGGCTGGAGGTCGCGGTTCGGCCCCGCGTCTATCAAAGAGCCGGCCATTCTTCAGGTGTGCGAGACGGAAAAGGAATCTCACCTGGGATTGCACTGGCGTACGGTTCATTGGGATCAGCTGAAGGTCGGAGACGTCATCAAGTTGGCGAGAGATGACGACGTGCCCGCCGATATCGTGCTTCTGCACGCCGACGGCGAGGAAGGCGTGGCTTACGTCGAGACAATGGCACTCGACGGCGAGACGAACCTCAAGAGCAAGCAGGTGCCTGGAGCGCTGCGAGGATGCGGCTCGATTGAGGGTATCTGCAACTGCGGAGCCAAGTTCGTTGTCGAGGACCCGAACCCGGATCTGTTTCGGTTTGACGGAAGGGTAACCGTGAACGGGGAGACTCTGCCCTTGACACTCAACGAGGTCGTCTACCGCGGCTGCGCCATCCGCAATACGGCGAGCGTCATCGGGATGGTCATCAACACTGGAGAGGAGACCAAGATCCGGAGGAATGCCAACCGCCATCCGAGCGCCAAAACACCTGCCCTCGAGCGGAAGGCAAATATGATCGTCCTCACCCTCGTCGTGTATCTCATTGCTCTAGTTGCTGGTCTTTCCGCGGCTTACGTCGTGTGGCAGCGCGAGTACGAACAGTCAGCGTGGTATCTGAACGAGGTCCCCGTCCCATATGCGCACATCATCATGGGCTACGCGATCCAGTTCAACAACGTTATCCCTCTGGCTCTGTATGTGAGCCTCGAGATCGTTAAGCTCGGCCAGATGCTGCTGCTGAACTCCGACATCGAAATGTACGACGAGGCCTCGGATACCCCCGCGAGGTGCAATACCAACACGATTCTCGAGAACCTTGGCCAGGTCGGGTATCTCTTCTCGGACAAGACAGGGACGTTGACGCAAAATGTCATGACTTTCCGCAAGATGAGCGTGGCTGGCACTGCGTGGCTGCATGAGATGGACCTCGTCGATGGAAAGGACAATGAGACGGTTTCATCGACGGGCAGCGGGCTCGGCGTTTTGGGCCTGGAGTCCGAGCATGGCGTTGTTGCTCCCGAGACTGTCGCTCTTACCAGGTTCCTATCTCCTCCCTCACCCAACGAACCTGGTTCTGGGCGCCGTTCTTCGTCTCAGTGGCGGTCAACTGGCCGACCGGATAATGTGCAGCCGGAGCTGACGACCGTCGACCTGCTCGAGTACATCCAGCTGCGGCCGAACTCGCCCTTCTCGAGGCGTGCTGTTCAGTACATCCTCGCCATGGCACTCTGTCACACTTGTTTGCCAGAGATCAAGGACGGGAATGTCGATTTCCAGGCCGCTTCCCCGGACGAGCTTGCCCTTGTACGGGCGGCGCAAGAGCTCGGCTTCTTGGTGATTCAGCGGACGACACAGACTATCACTCTCAGGCTCTCGTGCAGCGACGGGTGCACGGAGCAGACTTACCAAATTCTAGACGTCATCGAATTCAGCAGCAAACGCAAACGCATGTCGATAATCGTTCGCTGTCCTGACGGAAGGATCTGGCTGCTGACCAAGGGCGCCGACTCGGCCGTCCTTCCACGGCTGAGAATGGCCGACCTGGCAAACCAAAAGGCCAAAGAGCTACGCGAGAGTCTTGAATTTAAACACCAGCTCCTGCGGAAGAGCGAGGCACAGGAACCTCGCAACAGCTTTGGTGGACGCCCAAGCCTTACCATCCGGCGGAGCATTCACCTGACGGGCCAGCCCTCCGTCACTGGCCACGGCAGCAATCGGCCGAATGTCGACAGAAGCAAGTCTTTTGATGTGGGCAGACGTGCCCCGCTTTCTCATGGCCGCTCTCGGCCGGGGCTCACCCGCACGGTATCCTTCGAATCGCGCGGTGCACGGAGCCACGCATCTGCACCAGAGCCCCAGATCCCCAGCCGCTTTGCCTTCCTCGAGGATCCGTCTCTTTCTGACGATGCGACCATCTTCGCCCGCTGCTTCAAGCACATCGACGAGTTTGCCACCGAGGGTCTCCGCACGCTTCTCTCCGCCCACCGGTTCCTGACGGAACAAGAGTACAACAACTGGAAGAAGCTGTATCACGACGCGCAGACCAGTCTGGTGGACCGTCAAGACCGTATCGAAGCCGTGGGGGACATGATTGAGCAGTCGCTCGAACTTATCGGCGCATCCGGAATCGAGGACCAGCTGCAGCCTGGCGTCGCCGAGACGATCGACCGGCTGCGGCGAGCAAACATTAAGATCTGGATGCTTACCGGTGACAAGCGCGAGACCGCCATCAACATCGCGCACTCGGCCCGCATCTGCCGACCCGGATCTGATATTTTTGTGCTTGACGTCACTAAGGGTGACCTCGAAGGGCAAATTCTCGCGATCATGGAGGACCTCCAAGTCCAAACCGAGACCAACGCGTCCCACGTGCCAGGCCACACAGTCATCGTTATCGACGGCCACACCCTCGCCGCGCTCGAAGCCCCAACCGCCACCGCAGCCAAAACCTCCTTCTACCGCCTCATCCTAACCATCGACTCCGTCATCTGCTGCCGCGCCTCGCCCGCCCAAAAAGCCCACCTCGTCCGCGCCGTCCGCACCGCCTCCCACACCCGCCTCTTCCCCAACCACCCCCTCCTCCGCCACCTCCCCCTCCACCATCTCACCTCGGCCCCCCTCACCCTCGCGATCGGCGACGGCGCCAACGACCTAGCCATGCTCTCAGCAGCACACGTCGGCGTGGGCATCTCGGGCCGCGAAGGACTCCAGGCAGCGCGCGTTGCTGACTACGCAATCGCGCAGTTCCGTTTCCTTGCCCGCCTGCTGCTCGTCCACGGCCGCTGGAACTACGCCCGCACCGCGCGCTTCGTGTTGGCGACCTTTTGGAAGGAGATGTTTTTCTATCTGCCGACGGCTTGCTACCAGGGTTTGGTCGGGTATACGGGGACTAGTCTGTATGAGGCGTGGAGTTTGACGGCGTTGAATACGCTGTTTACGAGTCTGGCGGTTATTGTGCCGGGGGTGTGGGAGCAGGAGTTGAGTGCTGAGACTTTGTTGGCTGTGCCGGAGCTGTATGTTTTTGGGCAGCGGGAGGGTGGGTTGAATGGGTGGTTGTACGCGAGGTGGATGGTGGCGGCTGCCGCTGAGGGGGCGGTGGTGTGGGGTTTGTGTTGGTTGGTGTATGGCGGGCTGGGACCGGTCAGGGATGGCGGGTTGTTTGCGCTGGGGAATTTGGTGTTTTCGGTGAATATCGTCTGGACGAACTTGAAGCTTTTGTGAGTATTTCTTCTGTCTCGTCTTCCTGCTTTTGTACAGCGGGGATACTGACTGGAATGGCACCGCAGGATCATCGACACGCACTACAAAACCGGCATCGTCATCGGCTCCTTCATCATCACCTTCGCCGGCTGGTGGGTATGGCAAACGTTCCTGGCAGGCGTGTACGCCCCTGGCGTGTGGCCGTACGCGGTCAAGGGCGGCTTTTTCTCGTCGTTCGGCCCGGACCCGGCGTGGTGGGTTGCCCTGGTCGGCGTGCTGGGATTGCTGGCCTGCATGGAGATGGCGTACCGGTCCGTGAAACGCAACCTGATCGTCGCGGGGCTGTGGAGGCGCGGGTGGAAGTGGCTGAAGTGGTCGACGTGGAAGACGGCGTTTTGGTCGCGGCGGTCCGCCGGTGTTGGGGGCGGCATGTGGGAAGGCGGGGGAACGCAGAGGAGTTTAGAGGAGTGGGATGTCGAGCTTTGGCAGGTTATGGAGCAGGATCCGGCGATTAAGGAGACGCTGCGGAGGATGAGCAGGCTTGGGTATGATGCGGATGGGGATGAGGAGGTGGACGTTGGATTGGAGCATGGGCATGGTCGTGTTTAGAGGTTCGGCGCATGAAGCTGTGGTGGCAAAGAGTGGTTCTTTTGTGTTCTGAGATACCCCAGTTTCTATGTCTATGTACCTAGTTGGATAGCGTTAGAAAGAGCGTTTTGGGCAAGTATTGGCAGAAATCTTACTTTGAAGCCAGTCAGTTGAAGATCTTTCATGGCAATGACCCCCGAGAACGCTGGACTTCGAATTCGAAGAGATATTCTAGAACCCCTTGGCTTCTCGGCGCAAAGAGGATGTGGCCAAGCAGTCGGCAAAACGAACGGCTTCAGTTAACGAATACCGTATAAACTCGAGGAATTGGGAAACAGGTCCCCACGTGCTCTAATTGGCTGGAGCACCCAGTCTCCTTCTGCTAATTGGACTATCTATCTTGGGACCTCTTAATAATGACAGTATCCACTTACCTCGCCAACAACTTGTCGGAGCCACACTCGACTCAATCGGGTATGGTGTAGCGGTAACATCGATGACTCTCATTGCTCCTTCCCGGACGTGATCTCATCAGCCCGGGGTTCGACTCCCCGTATCCGAGGCATAACCTTTTTGGCAGGCGCGACCCGCGTCCTCTGGTGCTCTTTCCATTCGTTTTCTCTGCATCCTATCCTTTTTGGCAGTCGAAACCTCTGGCGTTCTTTCCAATTTTTTTCTTTCTTTTTTTCTTTCTTCTTTTCTTTCTTCGTTTTTTTTTCTTTTTTAACTTGTGTTTCTTTGCATTAACGCCGATTGAACCAAGACTTGACCGTTCCTGCCGGCAGGATGGTAACGGAAAGATCGTCAAGACGGAAGAGCTGATCCTGGCCGACAACCGGGCTCTTGGAAATGAGGTACCAACTCGCCGAGTCGTCTCCTCGGCGTGTAAACGGGAGGATTTGCGATTGGAGGCTTCGCTGAAATGGGGCGAGCGAGCAACTGCATGCGTCGATTTCAGATCATCTCCTCACGACCGACAAGTTGCACAGCCTGCGTTCATGTCACGCCAGCAGCAGCGCGGTGAACTCCAAATCGGCAAACCGGGGTCATCAATAGCGGTTTCTTTCTTTCTTTCTTTTTTTCAAGACCCCGCTGTGCGACTGTCACCAATGTCCAAACAGGCAGGCCGCTCCCCACGTTCCACGAGAACGTGCTCTCAGGGGCGGGTGGTGAAAGACGCTGTTGGCGAGTCGTGAGCAGGAGCCAACCAGAGCTGAGGAAATAAGCCACGGCACTCGGGGCCCTCCGGAGTCCAGACGCATGCAAGGGCTTTCCGGGAACGCCAAGAACACCAGCTCGCCAGCCAGACCGACCCATGAATTCCCCAACATCAACCTGCAAACCCACCTTTAAGGCCAGGCCTTCTGCCGGAGAACGACTGCCGAACGGACGGTGCAAAAAGTTCAACACCACAACGATGGAACTAACCAAGTCAACTCGCCGGTTGCTGACAACTTTGTCCAGCGCCGAGATGTGCGTATTGATCGCAACCTGCCCAGGTCGAGCAGCAGCAAAATTGACAAAAATGGAAACTGGTGCCGGCAGGAACAAGCTTTCGGAACGATCTCCGCGGGGGTGCCGACCCACGTTGTCAGATCATTGCAGGGCACCCTGGTCATGCATGTTTGGGCCAGGCCCATCTGCCGCATCTCTTCCCAACCCATGGCATCACCGGTGCTGCTAAGTTTCATAACGTGAGTGATTAGCGCTCCCCTTGCATGCTGCTCTCCTCGGTGCCTGGGGCCAAACTCGGGCTGTGTCAAATCCCCACGTTGCCGTTTTTGCAACAAAATTGCCCCCATCCCACCACTTCGTGTTTTCCTCGCCCCCATCCCCCCAATTCCCCAGCCATGCTGCGTGCATTGCGCTGTACAACAATGAAGCTGCCGACAACCACCACCAAAACGGCAACTCGCCGCGCGCCGTGATCTTTGATTTGCACATACCCAGTACGGAATACACACTCCAGTATATATCTCGGGCCGCTCGGTGTGTGAGCCCACTTTAGCCTGTCGGCCGCCAATACCGGCTTCTTGAGCCAACCACGACATCAGAGAAAGCCGCCCGCGCGACATACTTTATAGACAACCTCGGCGAACAATATTGGCCGAAATTGAGTCCCGGTGTACCACATCCCGACTCACTGCGACATTCTTTTCCGGGACTGTGTATCGAACAGCATCAATGCGATCCCTCAGACCCCACGACAAGGACAATACGAATATTAAAGGTCGATAACACGGCTCAGAGAGTATCAACATCCATCTCAGCCGTCAAGTGGACGTGAACCTCGCAAACACTCATCTGGTTCAACGCACCCCTTCCTCAAGCACCCTCTCACCAGACCCTCGCCAAACGGCTCTCCATCACAATGGTCTATCTCCCTCTAAACACCCTCTTGCTAGGTCGGTACCACCACTCACCCGTTCCTGTCTCATCCACGCTCATGCACAAAATCTAACACAAAACGCCACCACCCAGCCCTCACAGCACCGCTCGCCAATCAAGGCATCGCCCCCAACACAGCCAACCTCGCCTTGCGCGCAACCCAATCCCTCGGCGGCGGCGTCCACCTCCGCATCATGCCCCTCGGCGCATCAATCACCTACGGCACCGCCTCCAGCGACGGCAACGGCTACCGCCTCGCCCTGCGCACCCAGCTCGTGGGCGCCGGCAACCCAGTCAACATGGTCGGCTCGCGGCAGGCCGGCACCATGCGCGACAACGACGTCGAGGGCTGGCCCGGGTACCGCATCGAGCAGGTGCGCGACAAGGCCGTGTCCGCGAGCAGCGGCGTGCCGCGGTGGAAGCCTAACGTCGTGCTCATCAACGCCGGGACTAACGACGCCGTGCAGGCGTGGAATGTCAGCTCCGCCGGGGACCGGATGGAGGGCCTGATCCGTGAGGTGTGGGCGGCTAGTCCAAGGGCTGTGGTGGTGTTGAGTACGTTGTTGGTTAATAAGAAGGCTGAGGGGAATGTGCAGGCGATTAATAGGCAGTTTGGGGCTGTGGCGAAGAAGTTGAGGGATGGGGAGGGGAGGAGGCTGGTCCTCGTCGATATGCATGGCCCGTCTGGGCCGTCGGTGGGGGATCTTGTGGACGGCACGCATCCGGATGATGTTGGGTATCGGAAGATGGCGAATCTGTGGTTGACGGGGCTCGTGGCGGCTAGCGATGCTGGGTGGCTGCAGGCGCCGGAGCCGGTGCAGGGAGTTCCAGATGATGGGGCGCCGTGATTAGCTACCTTCCTTGGGGTGGTGTGGGCCGGCTGGTGTGTCAAGGATGTGTGAGAGCGTTTCGTTGAAGAGGTCTTCATGTTGGCACGGCGTTTACGGCGTTGTTGGGCGTTTGGGCGAGCGGGGTAATGGCCCGTTGGTGAGGGCAGGCAACAGGGTCATTCTGAGCAAGGTACTTGTGAAGACGGCTCGGCCTGGCCACTGACTTGTCAAGCTTTCCCTTTGGTTAGGATATCTGATGATGAGAGTGTTTGTATTTTTCTCTGTGGTTGGATGCGTTGATCAAATACCCAGTTGTATTAACAGGATTATCTACAAGGATTATGATCATATCTGGAAGGCCGAAGGATACATGTATGTACATACCAAAGCTACATGTTCACCATAATGTGTGTTGGCTCTCAACCGCCGACCTACCTATCTAGGAAATTGGATATCTGGTTAACCGCGGTGGCATAAGCCACCCTCACAAGTTGGTGTGCATTGGGCTGAATGCTGCCCAACAGGCTTCCAACCGGGCGTTCCAGCGACAGTCTGCCTTCAGACAGCAACAACCAAAAAGTGCCTTCCAACCGGGCGTTCCAGCGACATTCCTGCCTTCAGACAGGAGCAACCAAAGAGTGCTGTCCCAACAGGCTTCCAACCGGGCATTCGAGTGACATTTCTGCCTTCAGACAGGGGCAACAAAAAGAGTGCTGTCCTGTCTTCTTTACTGCCGCAGCTTGGTTCCAAGTGCTCTGTTTTACTCTCCACAACCGAAGCCTTAATTACACAAATACGGCGCCGACAGGTCTTCCAGGAGCATAATACGACACAAAAGCTTCTCTTGCGAGGTAATTGCGAGACTCGACACCTGAGCCTTCCGAGAGAGCCCAGATCCGACGCCGTCCATCATGTCTTCAACCGCGGACAACTTCCCACCGGCGGTCAGCATCACGAACCACCAAGCCAAAGAATTCGATCTTCGCGAGATAACACCCCAGACGTTGCCTGCATGGCCGCTTCTACGTCTGGCGTTGCAGTGTGAAATTGTCTGTTGCTGGGTGGAGTTCCTCGCCAAAAACGAGCACAAGCCCCATGTGATTTTCAGGTTCAACTTCCGCCGCACGTTCGCTTTCGATGGAGAAATCTTCCAATCCTGCCGCCTGTCCATGGACGTTCACCATGGCGCAAATGGAGAGCAGGGGCCTGGAGCCTGCCTCCTTAAGATCTGCCAGTACGATACCAGAACATATGTCGCCAGTGCCGCCTTTCAGTTTCGAGTCAGGGGCCGGTGGTGGCTGCAGCAGGTTTTCGACACGGTTGCGGGCACCCACAGAGACTTGCCAACCAACATGAGCACCCACTTGGCCGAGTTCCATTTTATCTACATCTCACATCTCGAGGGGCAGCCTTTTGACGGATGTCGCGATTGGATGTAGGGTTTCAACCCGCAGTTCATGCCTACACCCACTTGAACCACTGCTGACACCATGTCTACGGTCCGTGTAATCCAGCGCCCAGGTCTTTGTCCGGCTGCACTACCTGGGCCTGGTTGACTGGGACATCGAAGCGATCGTGGGTCCAGACAGCGTGGAATATCTACGTTCAGGCCCAGCAGGACGACCGCCCCAACACAATTCGATGCGTGAGAGGATTCTCCCTTTCCCAGGAAGCAACTGCCCACCCATTGAGTGGCGCGCCGCTGGCTTCCACAGCGTCATTGGCAAGTTCTTTGCCGATACGGCGCGCAGGGACGGCGCCAATAACAGGGCCAGATCATCGTCGTCAACACAGCCCGTTTACTACCGTCTCTTGAATCTGGAGGAGGGCTTGGTCCTGCCCTGGGTTGTCCGCTTTTACCACTCACCACGGGCACCCTTCCACCCATTGCCGTACCGCAGCCAGTTGCAATCACAGCAGTCAAGTCAAAACGTGTTCGGACCCTCGGGGTTCGGAGACTACGGCGGCTCGCAAGGCTACGGCGGCTCTCAAAGCTACGGCGGCTCTCAAGGGTATGGTGGCTCTCAAGGGTATGGTGGCTCTCAAACCTACGGTGGCTCTCAAGGGTATGGTGGCTCTCAAGGCTACGGTGGGTCTCAAGGCTACGGTGGCTCTCAGGGCTACAGTGGATACGGAGGTGGTGCCGCTGGAGGCACTAAGTATGTACTGAAGTGGGAAGGCTTACGGTGCCACTTACGGGAGCAACACTTATGGAGGCAGTTGAAGAAGAGAGACGGAAAAGAAGCGAAATTCATCTTAGCATTTAGTTGCTGTATTTATTGTGACTGAATGTGGTGGGCTGGGGTGCAGGAGGGAAACGGTGTGGCTTGTCAAGACCCATCTCCACCCAGGTTCCTTCCTGCCTTTCTTCCATAATTCTATCCTAGCCATGCTCCTTACAAAGACCTATGCTGATCCCCCCAAACTCAAGATTCTTGTCCGTGTCGGAGGCGGTGCTTGAAGCGTATGTCAATAGGGCTTTTCTGGCTGAATGGCATGATGAAGAGGGCGTTTTTGGCGTGAGACTTGTGAAGAAATCGAGCCCTTGCCGCAAACTAGGAAAAGGAAAAGAAGAACATTTTAAAAGATTTAAGTAGATTTTCTCTCTACACTCTGAAGGAACCTTAAACTATCAGTTATAATATCGTAGGAAGGATAGAGTGTAGAAGGGTATAACTTAGTTTTCTATAATTACTAAAGTCCTAGGTAGTTAGGGGTTTTCCTTAAGCTAGGAGCTTCGCCCGAGTTCTCATCACTTCCACCAAACTAATCCACCGAATGTTAGCATCAGTCTTTCACCCGACTTGTGAGTTCTTCCGTCCTATATAATACCTCATATCGGATGCAAGTCTGCTCTGGCAGGTTGAGCGGGGTATTTAAGGAAGCGCCACAAGGACACAGTCTGCTCACGTGAGGTGCGTAACCTCTCCAACAAAGCAACACCAACAAAGCAGAAATCGCCCTTCAAAACTTCCGCATTATCCGCACCTCCCAAATCCCCAAGGGCCCCACCTACTTGCCTTACGTACCTACCTCACCTAAGGCACCTTACCCCATTACCAAGGCCGCCTAACCCAACCATCTTCTCGTCTGGCGATTCAACGAAAACAGTGGAGCGGAACTGGAGCGACCCCAAAATCTTTCCGGTTGCCCTTGTTCCTAACTCACAAAATGGATGGTGCCAGTGCCAGTGCCAGTGCCAGTGCCAATGCCAATGCCAATGCCAATTTCAACGCACCAGCGCCAGTATCCTTGCCTGGCGACCAGCCCGACAGTAGTGTCGAAGCCAGACGGTTTGCTCAGAATGTCTCGGAGGACGAACTCTACCAGCAATCCATGGAGTGCACGAAACATGCACATTTCCCTTACCCTTCCGATCGCCCACTTGTTTGGGTCAAATTCGGCTCGCGCCGCGGCAGGCAGGCCGAGGCCGACATGCAAACCCTGGCCTGACAATGGGTTTGTGCCGAACGCCAGGCGGGACGCTGTAGCCCGGGAATCCATGTCCCCGAGGTGTTCAGGACCTTCACTGTGAATCAGCGCTTCTTCATCGTCATGGAGCTGGTTGACGGGACACTTCTCAGCCAGTCGGTGTATCCGCCCCCGGGGGAGTCGCTGCACCCGGTCGAACAATGTTACGATCTGATCGCCGAAGGCATCCAGCTCCTCCGTCGGATGCCGGTTCCCGCCGATGCCACTCCGGGTCCATATACGCCGGACCGCGAACTCAGAATCATCCGACACCCGATATTCAGGAACCTTCAAGCTAGTCTTGTATACCGGGACGTGGATGAGCTCGAGGACCATATCAATCGAGTAAGTAAAGGCATCTCATGCGGCTTGTCGAAGAAGAAGCAAGCACGAGTTGGCCCGGGCCCTTTGCTCCAAGTTACCACACATCACTCTGCTGACAACAGCTGCGCAGATCATTCCCAGCGCATTCCGAAATCGACCCCCGCTGGCTCCAACCGTCGCACTTGAGAGAGAGCTCGTCTTTACCTATTCCGACTTGAACGACGAGAACTTCATGTTCAACACAGATGCCCAGGGCCGTCTTCGCCTCTATATCATCGACTATGAACACGCCTCGTTCCTCCCTGTGAGCTTCCTCGCGTTCGTGGTCCTTAGACATCGCCGTTGGTGGACCAGGCCGCCCATCGAGGAAAGAATTGGCACCACGCTCCCGGAGACCAATCTCGTGGCGCTAAATTACGCGTCGACCGTCTTCCAGACCTTTTGGGGGGGCATCGGGCTTTACAAAAAGCCCACTGGTCCTTGGACGTTTGATTGGTCCTTGACTCCTTGTGATTCTGAGTCCTCTAATTAGCTGTCACCGGGACTAGCCTAGGCAAGCCACTCCTGCTGCGTTTCCAAGGGGCACTCTTGGTGTACTACAACGGCTTAAGGAGGCTTTCTTCTTGTTGTCAGTCACTCGAGTTTTGGGGGGGCAACGACATGGGTTTGGTCGCAAGCATACATGCACGCATCCCAGTTTAATAAATGCCTTAATCCTAATACCGTAACCATCCCCAACTCCCAACCTCATCACTAAGCCATACCGGTTCCAGTGGTAACGAGCTCCCGGGTATCCAAAAATGACGAATCCGTCGCATTCCCATCATACCTCACCCCAGATGCCCCTTGGTCCAAACTTACACAGTAGACAATCAAGAATGGACAGGTCTCATCACCCCTCACACCTCCATCATCGCAACATCATTCTCGGAACCATCGCTCCCGACACTCGACAGCCTAATCAAGTAGATAATCATCAGCACAAGAAAAGAGAGGGAAGAAAAAAAAAAGACTCACGACAGCCCCCTCCCCCGCCCTTGACCTTCAACTTCCCACGGCACCTGCCCCCCGCCTCCCTGGGCATCACCACCACCAGCCGTCCAAACCCGCCACCTCGCCTCCTCCGCCATGCGCGGCACCGTCAGGTCCGACACGGCCGGGTCGTCCCGCCAGAAGAGGTACAGCGCGCCGTGCTGGTCGTACACGGCCTGCAGCGAGGGCGCCGCGCAGCAGTTGTGCTCCTCTTTCTCTCCCCACAGGGATGGGCTGGGCGAGAGGAGGGTTGTGTGCACCGGGTGCAGGGCGGTGCAGGTGCCGCAGCGCCAGGTTGTGGGGTGCGGGAGGAGGGATTCTGTTTCTGTTTCAGTGGGGGTGGTGGCGGTGGTGGTTGGGATGGAGGTTGGTGGGAAGTTGGTGGGAGGTTGGGTTTGTAGGGGGATGGGTGATTGTGGTGCGGGTGGGAGTGTGGTTGTTGTTGTCGTCGTCGACATGATGGCGGCGTGCGGCCCGAGCCGAGAGGACTGGGTGATTTTTTTGTTATAGCTGCACAAAATGAATAATCCGGGGAAGCGAGGCCTCGTGCGAAGGTTTTTGCGGTTACGTGTATGTTGCGGAAGTGAAATAAATTGGCCGGGTCCGCGTCGTGGTCGAAAAGTGCAGAGTATCAAAAATGGGAGGATTGTCGTTGAAGGATCATAGTAAGCCGAGGGGGGGCGGCAGTGCTGTTATATCACAGGGCAGGTCGAGATGCGCTGTCAGCAGAACATTCCGGACTCCGACGAACCGGGCTTGTTTGCCGAGTCGGGGCGTGCCACAAACTCCGCAGATGCCTTGAGTAACTCCGATATGGTGGGTGGGTGGGTAAGGAAGGGAGAGGAGGGGAGGTCAGCATGCAAAAGAAGACGGCGAATGCCGATGCGACAGCCTGAATATTAATAGATTGCGACAGCCGAGCCCAGTGTTATCAAGATAGTGCTCAGGGATTGCCCTGAAACGGGACGATAGCCCGATCTCGAATGTTCGACGACGACGACGACAACGCCAGATTGAACTTTGGGACGGCGGATAGTTCGTCATAGCGGCCAGAACCCCCCATATATATTTCGAGATTGGGCCCGTTGAAGGCATGGAATTTGCGGTTGGTGAACGGACCTCCCCAATTCTCCCGGCTTCCGAGGGTGCGAGAGTGCAACACCCACCCCATCCTCCCTTGCAGCCGGGCAGGACTCAGATCGAGGCACCACGTGTGGGGCCCGAGTCGAAAATCGGGTTCGTTTCAGGTTGTGCTCGTTTTGGCGTTATCTGTAAAACTCGAGCAGCATGCTCGTTGCAATTCACGGATGCAGGCAGGGTACCAGGAACGAAAGGGAATTACCTAAATAATTTGAATACGAGCTCCCACAGCCACGCGATGCAGGCAAGAAAACGAACAGGCGCACGCGCAACCGGTGGCGTTATCGCGATCGCAGCGCTTGGGCATGGGAATGCCCAGTAGGCAATACCAAGTACTCGCCGTCCAAAAGATGCCGAGCATGCCAAAGCGGGAATGTGTTATCGACGGCCATTCCAGGCCGGCCGAGCAAGATCCACTTCGGCCGCGGGCCCGGACTCCACCATGCCGGGTGCCGGCCCCGATTCGGAGCATGTGGATCCCGGTCCGGCAGTCTCGGCGTGGCTTCGTGACTTTAGTGCTTAATCTTGTTGTTTTTGTGAGCCCACGTCTTGCTGCAACACCATCATGGATTGTTTGCTCCCATCTGCATCTGTACTGCTTCTTGGATGTGGTCGACGATCAAATGTGGCATCATGACCCGCCTCAAAGGATCAGACAAATGCAGCCAGCAAGTCAAAGGTGCCTTCACCCTCGATTCGCACACAACTCCGCCGCTAATTCCCTGAACCCCAACCCCCAGTGAAGCACGGCCCGTAATTCTGGGTTGAAACCCCTCCGACAACCCCAAGGTAAACTGGTCCTAGTGTAGAGGCATCCATACCTGGGCCCACTTAGTAATCGGAAGTATATACCCGATTCCAGCGAAGCCACCATCCTGCTACTTCTTAGTGTCCCACCTCAAGAGGCAAGGCAGCATCCTCCGGAAAGAGAGAAAGTGCCGATGCCGAATCCCAACATATCCCGGAACAGTACAATACCCAGGTTAACACCACCAGTTTGAAGCCACCTATTGTTCAGCCTGCCTCTCTCAGTTCCTTCATCTCGGTCTTTTTTGAAAGAAACAACGACAAGAAAGAACAAAAAGAACGGTTAAAGAGAAGAAGGAGAAAATGTCCATGCTGGAGACCCTCCCCTGTTCGCTGCCAACTGGCACGCTCCCCGCCGACGTCAATGTTGAAGCCGTTGGACAGGAATTCACCTCCAGGCTGCCAACACTCGACTCCTCTGCTCTGGCCAAGGATGCCGTCTGGCGTGACCTGTTTGCCGTGACGGGCTCCGCCCGAACCTTCTACGGCGCAGAGGCGTGCTTGAGTCAGTGGAACACCTTTGCGGGCAAGTCTGCCGCAGGTCACTTCCAATACCGGTCGGGCTCCGCCAAGGTCGTCTCGGTCGGGACCATGTCCGCCTGGCTGGAATGTGCCTATACCTTCAAGGCCGAGACAAAGCCAAGGAGGGACTGCATCGCTGTGTTGTCGCTCACTTGCGAGCAGGGCGTCTGGCGGATCTGGGTCATGAAGACGATCCTCAACCAGCTCAGCGACTGCCACAACGTCGACCAGATGGACGCCGACACCATCGCGGCCAGCGCCTCGCTCGCATCCCAGAACAACCCAGGAGGCTTTTATTGTGTCATCGTCGGCGCTGGACAGGCCGGTCTGAGTGTGGCTGGCCGACTCGCTGCCCTGGGTGTGCCATACGTCCTTTTGGAGCAGAACAAGGCGGTTGGCGACAACTGGCGGAATCGGTACGCCTCAACAAAGTGTAAGAGACCTCTGATAATTTCCCATCGTCTATCCCTTGTTTCCGCTTCAAATTATTAACTGATTCCGTTTTTTAGTACACACCACCAGGGAGTCTTGTACGCAACCCCCCGAATCCCTATCCTCGTCGACTAAAACTCCACCCCTGGACCCCTACTAATCCAGCCAACAGCACACCTGCCATTTGACCGCACTTTCCCGTCGTCATATCCCGAGTTTCTGACGAAAGACAATCTTGCTACCGGCTACAGCGACTGGGCCAACAAGTTCAACATCGTAAGCACTGCATCTTTGCCTCTCTCGTCCCAGTCCACGCGTTACTTACCAAAGATGCAGAATGTATGGGTCGACACCACGCTGCAATCCGGCAAGTGGATGCCAGAAGCCAAGTGGTGGAGGTTGAACGTCCTCCGAGAGGGCAAGAGCGTGGTCCTCAGAGCCATGCACGTGGTTATGGCAGTCGGTGCTGGATGCCAGATCCCCAGCATGCCAGAGTATCCTGACAGGGTGAGTACTTCTAGCATACCCCTTGAATATTGCTCCATAAACGTTTAGCCTTGTACTAAATCCGAGAAAAAAAAACAGGAGCTCTTCCAAGGCACAATCCTCCACTCAGCCGATTACGTCTCAGCAGAGAAGTGGCAAGGGAAGAAGGGTATTGTCATCGGCACGGCCAACACAGGTCAGTCCTTTCTGCTCAGTGGCTGCATAAGAGAACCCTACTTTGGGAGACTGACAAAACAAACACAAGCCCACGACGTGGCTGAGGACATGCTCGATGCTGGCCTGACATCCGTGACAATGGTCCAGCGCTCGCCTACCTGTAAGACCCCTCCGCCGTCCAAGCTCGACTTCGTCCACAACCTAATATCAAGCCCATCTCATTTAGACGTGCTGCCAACCGAATATTACTCCAAAATCCAGCACGGTACCTCAGACACGGGGGGGGGGGGGGGGGGGGGGGGGGGGGGGGGGGGGGCGGGGGGGGGGGGGGGGGGGGGGGGGGGGGCGGGGC